>JAULKM010169424.1:0-15798 GCA_032355605.1 Rubia tinctorum | reverse complement strand
AACTTTATGATTAGGATTAGGTCACTCTCGCTACATACTTTGCCTACTGGGCGGTTTTTGTCTTCCTTTTCCTTTTACGGCTCCGGGGTAGCTAATAGAATCCCCCCACCAATGGTGGTTTTATTTTAAAAAAAAATCAACGATTAACCTTTATTGACCTAATAAAAATACAAATACAAATGTTTGAATAACAAAAATCATGTTTTTTGGAGCAATGGATAATGGGGAAACACAATTTTGGGACATAGTGTAATTTTTGAAAATTGTGTACAAGTAATCAATGTTGATTTTTGAGACCCTTTCATTCACCCATACATGTCCAAATCTCAAATTCGCAATCGTAAATTATTCAATTGAATTTTGGTGTCGCCAATTTCATGATTCGACAATTCAAAATTTCTAGGAGGGACCTAAGTGCAAAAAGTAAAAACTTTACTCGTAACTCCAAATTGAAATCTTCTCAATTGTGATTCTTCCCTATACACCCCCATTTTATTTTCCAAATCCGAAGCGGAATATTTATCGGGTACAAGAACATATCCGTAATCCTTTCCGATTTCTCTATCTTACTTTTATTTAATCAACTCTAAGGAACTCTATAACATCTACTAGTGCTTTCCCACGATTCACCAAAAAATATTGTTTAAATTTTTTATATTTATGTAAGAATAACAAAAATCATGTATTTTGGAGCAATGGATAATGGGAACACACAATTTTTGGCCACTGTATAATTTTCCAAAATTGTGTCCAAGTAATCAATGTTGACTTTCGAGGCCCTTACATTCACCCATCCATGCCCAAATTGCAAAGTCGCAATCGTATATTATTCAATTGAATTTCTGTGCCGCCAATTTCATGATTCGACAATTCCAAATTTCTTGGAGGGAGCTAAGCGCAAAAGGTAAAAACTTAACTAATAAATGGTCAACCCCTGCCTGACTTTCCATACATAAACTCTAATGAAAATTTTCACCTTAACTTATTAACGGTTAACCTTTAATTGACTTTTCATACATGAACGCTAATAAAATGATTGGTTTATAACTAAGGAGCGATCAACACTTATTTAACTTTGCATATATGAACGGTAATAAAATTATTTGACGTTGACTAGTGAAAAGTGTACTCTTACTAGACTTTCCGTACATGAGCACTAATGAAACGGTTTGATTTTAACTAATCATCGATGAATCCCTATTTGACTTTCTATATACTAATACAAAAGAAAATGTGTGACCTGAACTAATGAACCGTTAACTTTTACTTGAATTTTCATGTATAAACACTACTCAAAATTTTCATATAAATATAATTATAATAATTCTTAGAACAATTTATTTTATTGAATTTATAAAATGAAATATTAATTCCGAATTTAATTTTTTAAGACTTTAATTTTTAAATACAAACTTATGAGCCTTAATTATTTCAGCCCATATACATTTTAGCCCTATGACCCAAACCCTACCCTTATAAATAACTAATTCCTCTTTCCTTCTTCTTAGACAACAACACTGCTTTCACCTTCTCGACATTCGACGCCACCGTCTCCACCTTATGGACTTCCACGGCACCGCCTCCATCTTCTCCTCCTTCTATTCCCGCGATGCCACAGAGAAAGAATTGATAGCATAGCTGCAACCCGACGTCACCGGTGCCAAATCGCCCAACCATGACCCTCCACCATCAGCTCTCTACCAGTGCCCACCACCATTGCACAACCACGGCGACGAGGAGGTGTTCGATGAGGTTCTGGGAATGGTGGCCTATGTGTTCACGCCGACGAGCGAGAGGGTTCCGCCGTCGAAGAAAGATTCTTACTTTTTGCTCTGCTTTTGCCATCGTCGGTGTAGGGTTCCGCTGGCGTTGATGAGTACTTGCTTTTGCTCTGGTAGCTCTCTCAACTTATGTGCTTGTCCCCCTGATGATCAAAGAGAAGGTCCGTCTCTTCTCTGCCTATTCATCTCCCATCTTAACCGAAGTTGTTGATTCATTCCATAAATAGCTTGGATTCACTGTGCTTCTGGAGAATTCTTACCAATGCATCTTATGTAGCAATGTCTTCTTTTTCCTATCAGTCCCAAGTTTTTTTCACTTTACTAACTTAGTTCGTTATAATTGGCATATGGAATCTTATTGTCTTAATGTGTCTTTCTCAATTTTCACTGAATCTTTAATTTTGTGCAATTTAATTTGGGATTGAGGGAGTATCATATATACTTTATTTGAGGCTCTAATGCCATGTGCTTGATGCAATCATGTTTGAAAAGTCTTGAACTCTGTGAGATTTTTTTGGTTTAAAAAGATATTCCTTTAATGTGTAATGGCCTTATTTGTGGAGAATTACTTTATCTATGGAATGCAATGCTCTATATACTCATTATTGGAATAAAATGAGAGCGTAAAATTCTTGTTGCCCAAATTATGTGAGCAAATATGATAGCTATTTTCTAGATGAATGCATAGTTTTCTAGGAGTGTTTTAGTTGTTCTTTAATAGCCTTGTGAACCATTTAGCTTGCTCAGATGTAAGCATGTGTGCAGATGTCTAATTTGTTGCTTTGACCGTTACGCATGGCTAAAGAACAGTCAGCATCGTGCCTATTATCAACATGAGGAGCACCGATTGAATTCTCATGAAGAGCTCAAATGGCTATTTGATTCATGCCATATTGACCAATATTCCTTTGTGTTTCGGTAAGGTTTGTCGAATTATTTTAAATTGTAAAGATGTTTAAATTGCATTTTAGGACATGAAGTAATTTTCATCATGGTTTATTTATGTAGATGGGAAAATGAATGTCAAAAACATTTTCTAAAACCTTTGATACTTTAATGTACTTTATCATCTATGCATTTCTTAAAGTTTCTTCTTGTGTTGAACCAACAAAATTTGATGTCAAATAATTTATGTTTTTGGAATGAAAAGATTGATTTGTCTTATTACGAAATATTTGGAAGTCTTAAGCTAGTTTTGCTGAATAGCAACCAACTTCAAGCAAAATAGGAGGTACATCTCTGAAGTTCTATTTCTTTTTCTATTACTAAAAAGTTGATATCAATGTTTGTTGTCAACACAGATGCTAAAAGAATCATTGGTAGAAATATTCAATTGTGGAAAGGTAATACTTTAGTTAAGCTAAAATTTGTGCAGATTATCTTCTTAAGTCCCTGGACATTGAAATAGAAAATGTTTTACGTTTTGCCTTATGATGGCAGCAGGAAAATGTGCATGCTTACCCTTGGGTTGAAAATGTCACATCGGGATAGGTACATCACTACATCTTTTAGTTTCTCATCTGTGCATACGTGGGATCAGCAATATCCTAATTAGAAATTGTTTCCTTCAAAATTATTTCTCATTTGCAAACATTGCTCATTCCCTATTTGTATCTTTCATGTATGCAATATGTTTAGTTTCTATCCTTTAATAATAGGGAATCAATCAAGATCCCATGGAACCAAGAAGGATTTGTGTAGTGTAAACTATATATTGTCATATTTTCCTGCATCTAAAGGATATGTTGTGTGAACTTTCTATGAATAACCAACTTCTGTAGCTTAAGGTTCTTGTTGGCTTTCGACAATCATAACTCGAGATCTGAGAAAACTTTTTGAATGCCAGCAAGAATATTCAAAACTCAAGAAGTTGGTTCTGGCATAAAAATTATTGTAATCCTTTTTGTGACTTTTATCCAATGATAGCACATGTTTTTTCGTCATGTTTTCTTCCTCTTTTTCTGAACTAGGAGTTGGTCTTCGTTGGATTACCTTCATCATTGGGTTTCTTTGTCTAATCAGAATACTTAATGCTAAAGTATGATTGAACATTTCGTAGTGTTACTTAAATGACTTACAAAATTGATGCTAAAGTTTGTGAGCTCAGTTATAACAATTTATCAATGCGTAGTGTTCTCACGTTTGTGTATTCCTCTATGTTTCAAGAAGTTCATCTGATCTTTTCAATAATGTGGAGGTTTATATGAATAGGCATGAACATTTCCTAGAACACATAAGTGATGACAAAAGGTGCAACAAAACTTGGTTCCAAGTTACTTGATTGTAAAGGAAATAATGAAGAGAAATGCTAAATATTTTTCCATTTTGATGCAGCCCAGTACAGTTCTTAACTAGCGGAGCGGGATCCAAGGCTTGGAGGGGTGATGTAAGGATCAAAACATGACACATTTTCCATATGGTATGATAGGGTATATCTGAGAATTTATAAGGACCATAGATGTGTGAATTAGCCTTGTGATTTGATGGGTACGTGCCACATGATTTAATTTCTAGTTTAAGCTAAAGTTATGTTTAGGCCCATAGATAGTTATATTATGGATAGTTTGTTTTAGTCTCATAGATTATTAATTTTGTATCATACATTTAGTGGAAATGTTTTTTTTATGTTGCTAGATGTGGCCATATATATGTTGGTAGACTGTTTTACTCTTTATAGTGAAGTATTAGAGCGGCTGCCCGCAACTGCTGTTAGCGCCCAATTCTAGTGTTGTTTTTCCCAAATGGAACTAATAGAGCACCTACGCACAACTGCAGTCAGCGCCCAATTGCAATTACAAATAAATAACTGGTGATAATTTTAACACTTGTTTTCTAAAAATCGGTACAACTAAAATTGGTGCAAAAAAATTACATGTGCCATATAAAATCGGTGTAAATTTAGCACCATTTCTTAGACCAGTACTACTATGAAAATTGGTGCCAATATTGCAGCGGTTTTAAAAAAACCGGTGCTTAATTCAGTACCAGTTTTTTAAAAACTGGTGAAAATGTTTCACCACCTAGTTAGGCACCGGTCTTTTGGACCCCCAAAAATCGGTGCTAGAGGGCCAGTCTTGTGATAGAGTGAGGCGGTAGCCACATAGAGGAAACCCAAAGATGGCATTTGGATTTATGCAGATGACAGAGAATTGGGAGTCGTGCAATCGAAGAAGAGGAAGGTGGTTGGAGACTAGTGGCTCAGAAGTATATACTTGTCTGGGTATATTATGTATGTTTGTGGTATTTTGCGTATTGTATGACTCGGAAGAACTCTAAAACTGTGTGGTAATCGGTTCTAAATTTCATATGGCTATATAGAACAAGTTTCAGATTCATTGACCGTAGCTGCTATATTAGTTGGAATTGTGGTAGACAAAACCTGATGTAGGCGCTGACCGCAGTCGCTCTATAAGTTCCAACACATCAAGAAAAGAAAAATGGAATTGGGCGATGCCCGTAGCTTCGCGCAACTTCTCTAATAGCTTCATTTGGTAAAAAGAAAAATAGAATTGGGCGCTGCACTTAGCTGTTCTAATAGTTGCATTTGGCAAAAATAAAAATAGAATTAGGCGTAACGCGCATCTACTCTAGTAGTTGCATTTGGTAAAAGGAAAAATAGAACTAGGAGCTGCCCCCAGCTGCTCTATTAGTGCCATTTGGAAAAAGAAAAATAGAACTGGGAGTTGCTCGTAGCTGTGTGCAGCTGCTTTATTAGTTCCATTTCGCAAGAACTGTACTGCAATTGGGCGCTGAACGCAGGTGTTTTGTTAGTTAGATTTGTGAAAAAGAACATTATGATTGGGCTCTGACCACAGTTGCGCGCAACCACTCAAATACTTCACTGTAAACACTAAAACAACCCAACAACATATACATGGCAATATCTAGAAACATGAAAAAATATTTCCACGGCTAGTAACATCAAAATGCATGGCCATAGCTAGCAGCATACAAAAATATGCACACAACTAACAAAAATGAGAAAAGGAAACCAACCATTCAAAAACCATATGCATCGAAAATGAACCAGCATTATCTTAATTAAACATCTAAAATTAACAACCATAATCAACATCCGAAATAAACATCCAAAGTGAATTAAGCTAACATTCAAATCACGCATCACAAAAAAATGAAAATTCGAAGAAAGACAACGTCCACGGGTACCTAAGCAGTTCACTCCTCTTCTGGGGTTTCCTCATCAACCAAACTAGATGGTGTGTTGAAGGCAGGTAGTGCTTCTAAATCCCTCACTTTCTTTCCTCCCATCAGGGTCAAGTACTTTCGAGTCTCCTCAGTCCAGTTAATCAAGTGTCCATCTTAAACTCCAAGGCGTTCCTCTGTGAATCAAACTTTTCCATGAAGATTTGACTACTTTCTGGGTCGGATGATGCAGCAGATGATCTTTGCCTTTTCTCAAACATAGCCGAATTGATAGGACCCATTGGACTGTGGAGAATATTCTTACCTTTCTGCTCGCAACCTGCTTCGGAGCACAAAGATGTGATGAGGGAAGAAAAAAAAGATGCAGTTATGGTGATGGACACTTTCTCGAATTCTTTCCATAATGGTATCCCCAACATCGATGCTTAAATTCTTCTTGGTTTTTTAGAGCACTAAGAGGTGCGAATGATTCAGTTCATTATTGATTCTTACCGGCTTCAGGCATTCGGTAATGAAGTGGTACCATACGTTCATTTTATTGGACAAGTACTTCTTGTCGATACTGGACCATTCTACATGTAGATTCTTAATGACATCATCAGCATCTTCGCAGACTGCCTTTATAATTTTGGCCCAAGACTCTTTCTCAACGGCCTTGTCCGCAGCTCCGTACTAAGTTGCTGGCTTCGGCGGGATTATGTAGAAGTGGTTGATAACATCAGCGGATATAAGGACTCTCTTTAAACGGCAGCATATCCCATTTGAATTGGTGTGCTTCAACAGTGCTATCACCTCACATGCCAGCGTAATGTTTGCACGAGTCGGGGTGCTGCAGTTAGCGGTGTTCAACCGGTCATTTTGTCAGTTAGGTGGTTAATCGTTTTCGATTTCTACCGGATTATAAAATTTTATAAGGAATTGAATAACCGACCGATAATATTGTCAGTTTTACCATTTCAGTTAGTATCGGTTTTGGTTGATGTATCGGTT
Source organism: Rubia tinctorum (assembly GCA_032355605.1). Classification (NCBI taxonomy): domain Eukaryota; kingdom Viridiplantae; phylum Streptophyta; class Magnoliopsida; order Gentianales; family Rubiaceae; genus Rubia; species Rubia tinctorum. The sequence goes on along the minus strand of JAULKM010169424.1, from coordinate 8,863 downwards.
ATTATTGGTTCATATTAACATTGATTAGTAGTTAGAATCGTAAAACTTAGAATATAAGGTAAAAAAATTATTAATTGGATATTGCATTACATAGGAGTTGAATAATTTTTTGAATTAATATTAAAATTGTATCCCATCGACAATTATTAGTGTTGGACACAATTACAAGCTACATCAACTTTTGTCTGCATAATTATTTGCTTTGGACATAATTAAAATTTAAAGATATGTGGGTTAAGAATATAGAGTTTAAAGAATAGTTAATTGCAGTTAGTAAATTAAAGTTTTCTTATTGGGTTTATGATCAAAGCCCAATGTTTAATGAATTAATTTTTGGGGTTGAAATTAATGAATTAATTATTATGCTATAAAATCTTTTACTGGTTATCCGGTTAGACCGATTACCAAATAATAAAACCGATAAAGAAACCGATTAACCAACATAACTGGATAACCATAACCAATATTAACCAATTAACCGGTAAACTGAATTAAATAACAGTTCGGTTTTGACCGGTTATCGGTTTTCCGGTTTGTTTGAACACCCCTATCTGCAGTTCTGCTCCCATCCATGATGTTGAATGTAGTCTGTGTAAGGTGCTTCCACCTTAAACCCTCTCTCCAAAACCAGCCCATGGCTGAGGAAAGTAGTGTAGATATTTTTGAGCTCCGGACACTCAAAATCTAGTTTTGGAAGTGTACACTCAAGAACCGTCATCTCAAGGCCACTCGGTTCCTTCTCAACATTGCCGTCTCTACCCTTTTTGCGTGTATTGCTGGCCCCTTCCTTACTCGGGCTTGCTTTAGAAAAAAAATTCAGTGCCATATTTGGAAAAATGAGGATTTAGACTGGTGGTGTAGTTTTAAAATTAAGAGAGCCGGAGATAGTTTACACGTAATGAACTCATGACTAGATACATAAGTAAATCCAACAATTAAGTACTAAAAAATAAGGCAGAGTCACTTAAGAAAAATATAGGCATTTAATACAACAAATAATTAGATACCATATAATCCGCTGACCAATTACAGTAATACAGATAGTACCAAAAAAAGTAAACAACTAGAGGTAAAATGGTTCGTAGTATTGTTGTACTACAGCTTTACAAGAAGTAATCAATCTACATTTAAGGCAAAGTCCAAGGAATAAATCACATAGTTCATTGATAAAACGAAAAGACGTCGTGTCAATAAGTTTTAGAACAGAAAAAAACGAAAAAAAAGAATACGAGAGACCAAGTAGAGACCAAGGCAATTTTACATTTGTAGTAATAATTAAGAACCAATAGGAAGAGATTACAAAATGGAATAGGGAGACGTTCAGAAACGTTCATCAAAATGTAATTACAGTAGATAGAAACATCCTTAAACTGGAGAAATATTTCAAGACCTCTGAATCCACCACAGACCTACAGTCCTAACCCCATCCAAATAATCCCTCCTTTCTTTACTTGAGGGGGAACGAAAACTTGGGTCTCCAAAAATGAGAACTAAAAGGGTTAAAGCAGGCTACATGAACAAAAGACAACTCCACATATCAGTCTTAGCCGAACACTCGAGATAAGGCATTTTCAAAATTAAAAATCCATCGCACAGATGGTTATCTGGCCCTAAATTAATCAAGCATGAAGCCATCTCCCATTTCAAAAATCTCCTCTCAAAAGATCCTATCCATCAATTATTTAGGTTTTGAAAAAACTCAAACTAATTCCTCTCCATTTTCTTCATTATTGTCTAACCATTGGTCCTATAAGTTTTTAATCGTTAATATCTTCATTTTAAAACTCTTTTCCTTTACACACTTATAAAAATATGATATATTAAGGTCTCCATCTTTTAACCATATTGTTCGGGTTTTTAGTTTCTATTGAACTAATGTTTTTCTCAGCTTTATCAAAGTCTAAGTTAAGGTCACCGAAGATGTTTTTGTTCAATTCCCTAATGTCTATTTTTAGAATTTTCATTTTATAACTAAACCCTAATATTCCTTGCATTTTAAAATTTGTATTTCAGATTTCCTGAACCATTTCGTGAAAAAAATTTCCTTAACTGTGTCTTAAGTATGCCTTAACTAACCTAACATTTTTCCCTTGTATTTTTAAAAAACGGGGCTGATAGTATATTTCACCCAAAAACTCTAAACACCAACAAGATTCAACATTTAGTTCATCGTAGAAAAAAAACACAAAAATAAAATCTTCAATAAGGCACTCATACCATTGCTCAACAATGACAAGATTTTTGGAATACAAATTTCCCCAATATTTTCTAGTAGAAGAATGGATAATAGAAATTACCATTGAAAAGCCAGAGGGATTTGGCCATAGAAGAGCCGGATTTAACAAAACCTCCACTATGTTTTACCAGTTGCCCATAGATGAATCCGGTTAAGAACGGCCACAGGAGAGCAGGGGTATCTTCTTCCGCTTGGTTAGGGGTTTCCCGGATAAGAACCGACAGGGAATTTATGAAATTTTCGTCGGCATGTTTGGGGGGGTGTAAAATTTCCAGAGGCTTGGTTGGGGGTAGAAGTTTTCGTCAGCCAAAGTAGGGGGTGGTTGATGAATGAGGGTTGATTAGACAAGATGAAAGGTTGTGTTCCCAAGTATCACTTTTCTATTTTTGACTAAGTAATGGAATCATAAGAAAAAACATTGACCATCACAAGCCCACATTAATCTGTAAAATAATATTATTGTATGAAATATTGTTGAATTCGTATTAATAAGTTGTTTATAAGAATGAACTATCAGATGGGAATCATGAAAAATATTGTTGGACTCATAATAAATATTGTTGGATTCGTATTAATAAGTTGGTTTGGGGTAGTTGATGAATGAGTTCCGGAAGAAATTGATGATTTATGTGGGAGAAAAGTAAAGGAATTGGAAGACGAAGGTGACTCAAAAGTACATTGTCGACGCAAAATTGGGTATCTATCCATGGACAGTGTATCGATGGATAGATAGAAAAGAGTGAAAGCTATTTGTCCAACATAGATTGACCTCTGAATTCAAGGTCAACAAATAAGATTACATAACTTATGTTACTTATTCGATAAAAATATTTTACTAATCATTGACCATATAGGCTAAAAGTGATGCAGCAAAGGTGAGCGCTACAAGTAAGGACTACGTCCATCATACGGGTAGTGGAGGGAATTGCATACTTGCTAGTGAACTCGAGAAGAGGAAAAGAGGGGATAAAATTGATGAGATTATGAGTCAAGGTCGAAGTGTAGAAGAAGCAGAGAAGGAAGATGAAAGCATGCGTTTCAAACCAGATTGATCATAGGTGTTCCTGGAAGCTAATTGGGACAAGAAATTATCCATCTACACTAATGATTCTGTTAAAAGGGCAGCTCCAACTATTGTAAGGAAATTTAAGAAATAATTCATTCTCTAATTATATTCTCATACTAGATGCATTCTAATGACCCGCATTTGTTTTGATGAATAGAGAAAACTTTTGGGGAAGAAGCTGAAGGGAGAGCTGGTTATTGTAGAAAAAGAAGATATCTTCGTTCAGGAAACGGGTAAAAAGGATCATGGGGGTTGTTGGAGAGGTTGCTCTACATTTGCGAATATGAAGGATGTTCTCCCACATATTGATGTTATCCATTATGCATCTAGTCGCTGTGGGAGCACAAACACATTAACATTTGAAGAAACATCAAATGAGAAACACGTGTCAACAGAGGTTTTCGAGCTCAACGAAAGTTTTGTTACCTTCTTTGAGGCCAAACACAATGGCTGGCCGGGCAATTAGGTAAACCTATTCCCCTGCACTTTGATGCCCTTAATTTCCTTGCTAAATTGTCCAACCCAACAGATAAAGACATCTGGGTATTCATTCCTTTAGCATCTGGATCAAGTGACCCAAAGAAGGGCATTCATGATGACGAGGTATTCTATAACATGAATCTTGTCACACATTATGTTATGAAAAAATAGATAATAAGAATTTAGCCTAAGAAGATGTTGCTTATTAATAAAACCATTTCACAGCCACACCTGTTCGTTTGCCACATGTATGTGATGGTAATAAATATTAGATCAATGGGGGTGTGCTAATCATTGTTGTTTGTTTATTTCCAAAAGGGAAGCAGCTCTATTAGTTCTTCATCTACGAAGGTGATTTAGGATGTTGATTTAGGATATTGTTAGTCGATTTCCTTTGGATGTTCATTTCGGATTCCAAATTCCTGCCAATACTATAATTTGTGTGCATATATTTGGATGTTGTTAGTTGTGAGCATTTATTTGGCTGTTGTTAGTTGTGGTCATATATATTTTGTTAGTTATACTATTTTTTCTATAGAAGTAATAGAGTGGCTACGCGCAGATACGGTCAGTGCCCACATCTAGTTTCAGTTTTCCCAGATCGAGGTTAGAGAGCAGCTGCGCGGGGGCAACAGTTTTGGTTAAGGTCTTGTTCACCTATTTGAAACTAATAGAGTAGTTATGCGCAGCTGCAGTTAGCGCCACTTTTATTTTTGACTTTCACAAATGAACATAGCTTCTCTCTCAGGCAACAAATTTGCAATAGGTTTTTTTATCCCCGGGTAGGAACTAATAGAGCGGCTGTGCTACACAGACGATATCTATATTTGCTTATTTCCCCAATGACCGCACCTCCGCGCAACTGCTCTCTCTAGAAAAAAATTTCCCTACTTCCTAAATTCCATAATGTATTTATATACTTGCATTTTAATAATCGTATAGATCTACATGACTGTTTCTGGCAACGAAAAGAAGTTGATAGTCAAAACATGTATCAATTTTTTCTTTTATGAACTAGGGATAAGTTTCAAATTGATTACATTGATAAATTTATTTTCTTATTATTTGTTTTTTACAATTCCTTCTAGTGATATCTTTCTGAAATTCTGTGGATTTTGTGTTCAGAAAGGAAAAAGTGATGCCTATATGTTTTGAACCATAGTGGACAATGGGACGTCGCTGCATTTGGTATCTTGCTTCCCAAGGATAAGGAATCAGACTTGCTTATCTGGTGGGAGCGAGTTAAGCTTTGTGGATCTATGATCATCCCAAAGGCATTTTTTTATTGAGCATGAACAGTTTGAGTTTATATCTGAGGCCATGGGATATACGATTCTATGGCCCAAAAATTTGATCGGTGACATTAACCAACATGATGATCATGGCGTCTGATAATTGTATCTTTATGATCTTTGCGTAGTTATCTTTTCACAAATCAACTTGACTTCATTTATTGTTCATATGATTACCTAGGAGAACGAGAAGTTATCGCCTCGCAACATGCTGGTCGTTGAAGATGGAAGTCGTGAAAAAAGCTTACACCAAAAACTACCATAGGAGACTCCTAACGAAAAGTTGACAACCTATACTCGATCAGTGAAAGGGGAGGGCAAACATTCCCCCCCTCCCTAACACACAAACACACACGTACACTTCCATTTTTAATAGCGACTATTGTTTTCAATACATAACTAACAATTTAACCATTAGTGTGCAGAAAAAGAAATTATTACATAGCCAAAAATCTGCCAATCAACTCCACTCGAGTCAGTTTCTGACCATCAACTTTCCGTAAGGAGTCATTTAACCCTTCACAAATCCCACCGACTGCTGAATTATATTCCTATATAACTCAACTAACTTTATCATATTCTCAAATGGAATAACAATACCATGTATCTTTCAGGGGGTCACAGAAGACCAATAATGCATTGTTTTTATTCAACAGAAATGTGAATTTAAAATTTCATCCACACAAGTATATGGACCTAAAAAATCTTCCGCATCCATTTCGGTGCGGATGTATTTGGATCCAAAGACATCTCCACGGCCATTTTTATTGACAAACTAAAGTTGTTCACGAGCAGCCTCAACAAGAGACTTGAAATTGAGTGGATTAGTGGATCAGAACTTGATCTATGGGCATTGTAAAAATGCATGCTTACAATATTATAGATGCTTCATTTCAATTTCTCTTTTTAAATATATTTTTTATAGACACCTATCTTTGCGATGGGATGGTTGATCGATGTCACGTCTAGTTTGTACCGGATGGTTCAAATTCTCTTGCTAAAAATGCTCAAGAAAGGGTTGAATTGACTGCGAAAAAGGTTTCAACTATCATGCGCCGCACTCGATCAAGGATGTACGCCTTCCCGTAGAATCTAGAGTAAGTTCTATGCATGTAAAAGATTAACTAAATTGAGGTATTATTAGTTTCAGACTAGGTCATCCTCTGGAAGCAGCTGCACCCAGTTGCGCCCGTATCCTCAATTTTTAGTAAAATTATGCATTAATAATCACATTAGGTACTTTCTTGTTTGATTTTACAGTAGCCATTGGTTTTTTATCGTCTTTGTGATGGAACATGAACGAGTATATTGCATCGACTCGATGAATGAAGGAGTTGGTAAACGTAATAAGTTATGCCTTCAATTGATTCATTTGTAAGTTGATCAATTTTTCCCAGCTTCAGCATATTATACCTGATTTAACTATTAAGATCCATCGATATGTTTTCGTCATTATATGTTGATAAAAATATTTTTCCATCAATTCTAGAATTGCAACAAAATATCGACTGTACGTCAATTCAGAGCAAAATAAAACCTATCCTCCAGATTATACATGGAATGTCATAAACTTCAATGTCCATATTTTCTCATAAATTTGGAATTCCTATGTCAATTTGATGTTCGTAACCATTTCAACAAATCCTTTTTCATATCAGCACAAGATTCAGCGTAGCACTTGGGAATGTGGATACCATTTCCTGTATTATATGGGAAAAATTGTTAAAGAAGTGCATGACATTGACATTATTCAAGTATGTTTTCTTATGTCATTTTTTCCTATATGTACTGTCCCTCACATATAGAATGTAACATTCAATTTGTTACATGTTTCAGTAATTTCCAGAAGATTGCACTCCTTTGGGGAAAGAGAAACTACGCAGCATTGCTCTTAGTTGGGTTCATATTTTTGCAAAAAATACTTTGCCACATTACATGTGAAATAGGGAATTGAATCCATTATTAGATAGATTCATGTATACATATATCCATCACTTAATAGATCTCTTTATGAAAGGTAAATTTTCCCAACATTCGATACACATCAGCTCCATGAAACAATATGTTCTCGTACCACATTCATGTACTCCTTTACCCATGAAATTATATTTGATCATATTCAATGGGCTTTTGCTACAAGATTGTTGTTTATGTCTGATGAATTGTGATTGTTGGGAATTTGTGTAGTATAATCGGTGCAGCAGTTTATTACATTGCACTAAAAACCAGGAATTTGTTGAAATGTTTTTTCATGTTCCTAGATGTGTCCATATATATGTTGTTGGGTTGTTTTAGTGTTTGTAGTGAAGTATTAGAGCAGTTGAGCGCAACTGTAGTTAAATGCCAATCATATTATTCTTTTTCACAAATCAAACTAATAGACCAGTTGCACGCAGCTAGGGATGGCCGTTAGGTCAGTTTAATCGGTTTTTGTTTTTTGGTTCGGGTTTTTCGATTTTGCCCCCTAAAAAACCCAAAACTGAAACTGACCCGAATAATCCGAATTATCTAAATCGAATTTGGAATGCGGAAATGCTGCTACATCTAGCATTACTAATAGGTATTTTTTTTCTTATTCCAGATTACTGTTAATTATTGGATTCTCTCTTCAAATATTACTGCTCTCACTAGAGAAATGGCCAAATTATTTTATTCCATTGGAACAAAGACCTCTGTTAACCTTTTCTGTTTTATTCAAGAGACTATAGAGTTTCAAGTTGTGTCTTCAAGGGTGAAAATTTTTATGCCACATCCTTGTGTTATCTCAGCCTTGTTTAGAGAAGAGAAAGTAAAGGCCATTGATGTTATATTATCTACTACTCCTAAAAAGGATAATTAAAAGAACTTTTCTCTGAGAAAAATTAATGATCTCCCCAAGACACCATCAGATGTTGGATCCTCATCTGCTGCAGCTAAGAAAGTAAAGGAAGCCAAGAAACTTACTATTAATGCCAAGATTGTTGTGCTCAAGGAAAAAGGACTTCTAATTTTGTTTTTGTCTGTGGTTAAGGCTAAGGGTCAGGCACTTGGAGATGACTCATATAAATATATTTTGAGTCTTTCTGCATATGAGCATGAAACTCTAGGGCATTATTTAGCTACTGTTTTAGTCAAGAATAATGCTAATAAGAAACTTATGTATTTTGAAACATTTGGCCCTAACTAGGTAAAATTTATTTATTTTTGTTGCTAATGCATATTTTAAACTCTGAGATATGACTTGATGAATTTGCGAACTTCCTATTATTTCAATGGTTATTTATTATGATTTTTATATAACACTATTTTAAATGTAATACATGTGTTTTAAAAATGAAATAATACATTATAAAATGTTTGGGTGAAAACCCTTAAAAACACTTTTATATATTTAACATAAAGTGTCACACCCACAATGTTACAAAAATATTTTTCCCCATTCAAAATCACTAAACCCTATGTGTTGAGCGACTGAAGTCATGAAATCAACAAGGCCATTATGCTTATCATATAGGCTAATGACACTTAACTATTATTTGTTTACACAACCTTCAACTTAATTTAAGGATAGACATACCACAATTCTTCAATTTAAGTGCAAGCATTATTTACAACTTGATTTTTGAAAATATACAACATAATTCATTGATGAATTTAAAAATTTTATCTTTTTTTTTTAATAAAACCCCCCGAAGGAGGTGGGATTATAAATTGGATTCCCAGTCCATGATAGAAAGCCAATATATTTGGCAGCCAGGAAGGCTAAGTCTTACAAAAGAATGATCAAAAGTATTGGCCAAATTGCCGGTT
>JAULKM010169414.1:0-15802 GCA_032355605.1 Rubia tinctorum | reverse complement strand
GCGTGCAAAAAAAATTTACTCTCCTTTCCAGCCCCCCCCCCCCCCCTTGCTTAACCTTCTGGTTCCGCCACTGACTCGAAAGGTAGATTTTCTGAATAAAACCACTAAGCACTATAAGTAAACTACTTGCCAAAGTTTAAGCTAATGAAGTAGAGATATGAATAGAGAAATAGACAAATGGTTAAATGGATTCCAAAGTATGCGTAAAACAATTGTGAATTGAAGAAACATACAAGATTGATCTTGATTTTCTTTGAGGTGTTTGCACAACTCTGATTTATAATGTACGACTAATGCATCCTAGCAGTTCATCAGTAAAACCTCATCAGCAGTGGTTATATATCAAATATGTTCAAGGCTAACTTTAATAACCTTTTTCTCGACCAAAAATACATGATGGATAGATGAACATTGCATCTAAAAGGCGAAGATCTCTTGCTAGTTAGGAACAATGCCTCATCACAATATTTTTCTCCAGCTCAAGAATCTTTGAATCTCCATTCTGATCGATCTTTATCCAAGATCGATGACTAAGGCCTCTCTTCTTAAAGTTCGCATGACCAAAAACATTACGACATCTATTTGAAGGAAGTGTTAATTCATTAGGTATTGGGACATATTCAGGACCATTTGATGAAAGGCGAAATTCATGATCCTACCATTTCTTGAAGCTATGTGTATTGGTCATCAAAAGAGCCGAATCAGAAATATCGACAACTGAAAATTAATGGAAACCAAGTTAAGCACATATGAGAAAAAAGACAAAATAGAGTAAAACATGTTCATTTAAAACATGTTAAAATATAATTAAGCACATCTATTTCAGTGAAAACATGTTCAAAAACAAGATTTCAAAATGGGTTAAAACAAATGCGAGCTAAAAATATGAGTGAGCATCAAAGCATGAACTGGAAGATAAAGACCTTGAGTAACTTTCTATGGATATCATTTAATAGCCTTGAGTAACTTTTCTAACACCAAAATCAACATCATTAAAGATGCTATGATTAAATATGCTCATTCCAGAAAATCCCTACAAAAGGCAAAGTATTTTCTTAATGAACATAGTCATCAGTTATTTAATCATGACCAATGAGGCTCGACATACCCGACAAGGTGCCCCCTATTATTAAAATCCACTTGTGCTCGAAGAGACAAACTGTCTAAAACTTTCTCACTCAGTGAAGCAGCGAATTCATTAGCCTCTGAAGTGGATATGCAGTCATCTACATCCCCGCACTCATGCATTATAACCTTGCACACAAATGGAAGAGAAACAACTTGCAATCCAAAAAATGAGACAAATCCAAGTATTCATAAACAACGCAAAGTAACCAAAGAAAAGACACAACAATCTACTCTCATACTTTTTGATGAAAACAATCTGGCACAAAACCACCATCCGTTTAGTACATATAATACAGAAAAAGAACAGCTTTGAAGAAACACTGTACCGGGGTAATCAAGATAATCACTATATTGTTCGAATTTCATGAAAATCCCATAATAATGAGAAGCTACAAATGATTAACACACAGTAGACTTATGTTCAATTAGTAAACCATTCAATCATATACTAAGATAATTCCAGTCAAAAGGGGTCATACTAATATAAAATCAACTCCCACAACAGTAAAATGGCATTCACTTAGTAAACCGGTAGAACCCCAAATAAAAAATAGAGAAAATGAGCAAAGTGCTCACCTTTTCCTTATATAAAAATTAGGATCTCGAACCATATTTTACCCAAAAAAGAAAGCAAAGCAAGAAACTTTAGCAGTGGTTTGCTTCTCGATCAATTGCCTTCTCATTGAGGCAATTCGTCGAACACCCTGCCACCAGCAGCAAACACATAGACAACATTTAAATAAGAAACAACTTGATCTCAGATTTGTATTGCCAAAGAAAAACATAAAAAAAAACCTTTAAAAACCCTTAAAGAGAAAAACTTCAAAAATATATACAAAACCTGGATCAAAACTTTAACCTTAGTGTCCATCATATGCTCAAGTCGCATCCTCAAAGCTTCATCTTTCCCCAACTGAACCTCTAGCTGAAAGCTCTGCACCTTTATCTCTCAGACGCCATTATCCTACCATCCGCATAACTTCTTATTTCTTCAAAGCCATTAACATGTGTCGAGAAGAGCTTAAAAATAATAGGAATAAAATACGAAGAAGGAGAAAGGGACGCACAGACTCTTCAATTAAAGCATGAAATATTTTTTAAATAGCAATTAAACACAATAAAGTAAATTTAGAAATCAGCTTTTAAAAAATTATTTATTCTAAAAGGTGATGTGGCAATCTGACGTGGAAAGTTGTGGGGATGCCAATTGGCCAGATGTTGCTGTTTTAGTAGTATTTATAGATTTTATAATGTGTTATACATTTCTCACGGTATATATAATTATGAAAATGATTGAAGTAGAATTTATGACTGAATACAAGGAACGGGATTTCTTCTCCATATGGCATCATATGCTCACTTTCTTGAATTTAGGTGAATAAAATGAGTAGATGAAATAAATTTAGAAAATAAAAGGTTGAATGAGTGGATGAAATTGAATAAATCTTACTAAAAAAGGATAGTATACAATATAAATAAGCAAGTTAAAAAGGAAAGTATGTCATATAGGAGTATATAAGTTATATCGAGTACGTACTTATTTCATGACATATTATCTTTGTTAATTTTTCAAATGACGAACCTCATTAATTTATAAACATGTTCACCTTCCACACTCTCCACCATTTTTTGGGTAAAGGGTTCACTACTCATCAAAATATCGAGTTCGGGTTGAATTTGTTTTGTGTATCTTCCAATTTCGTTAAGGTGGCCGAGTTCGAAGGAATTTCTCTTTAAATGGTCTAGTAGGATTAGGCGGGGATGAAGCGGATGTGAACTATTATTCACGTTCAACCCATTACCCATGAAAAGTGTCATTTTCATCCTGATCATATTCGCCCCATCCCCATCAAAATTACCTCTATTCCAGCCCCATTTGGGCGGATGCGGAGTGAAGTTCCACCAAAATCTGCCCCAATTCTATCCCTAGTGGTGGCAGGGGAATTACAAATTAGGTCCGATTATTGCATAATTTGGGAAAGAACATCTATTGCATATGAAATAGGTCCCGTATTCGTAATGTGTTACATTTAATAAATAAGGATAGGATGAATACTGTTTAGAGTTCGAAACTATAGTCGATTTGAAAAAAAACCTTTTTAATCGAACACAAGTAATTTATAGGGAAATTTACTAACTCACTGAATTCGTCACAGAGACCTTCAAAATCCCATGTGTAGGGCTTAGTTAGTTCTGAATTCGGAAGAGTCACTAGGTGGTACAATAATTGTAGGTCAAAGTTGATGCACGGCGAATTAATGACCTTTAACCAACAATGGACTAAAATTATCATCTGTTGTATCTCCAATCACCCACGAAATTCAGAGTGCCTCCCCATCCACTCATCTCATGAACTCTCCAACCCATCAAAACACTAATTGTACTAACACTCTTTTTCCCTTCAATACACCAAATTGATACTTTGATTACTAAAGCTCATGAACAAGACAAGATAGTGACAATCATTGTAAAGCCCAAGATGCATCTCTCAAATTTTTATATCTTAATCATCTCTCAAGGTAGATAAGCTTCCGTCAAGAAATAGTGGGTCTTAATGGATTGGGAATCTATCTATCCACATCCCAAATTTGTAGCATGTTCTACAACCCTTTCCATGAAGATGAAGAAATTGTCACATATTTTGAAAAACCAACCCACACGAAAAAGTTCACTTGGCTAGGTTTCTTTGTTAACCTAATTAATGTGGAGTGAATGGAGGGTCCAATGTCAAAGCTATACTTTTTGTTCCTCAGTCTCGCCATAAGGTTTCGATCTTTTGCTCTATTGTAAGAACCTAGATTTTCTCTATTTGTGATTTTTCGCTAACGTTGTCGTTATTATAATGCTTGGTCCATTGATGAAATGTTAAATGCATTTTCCAAAGTTTTTGGAAGTTAAATTCATCCTTAACAAGGTAGCAGATAAAATGACCAGCTATGGAATACACTATAGATGGAACCATAGTTTGCATTTGATGCATTGGGATTATGACAATACACTATGGATGGAATGCGATGTATGCTTTTGATTTGGCCATATTATTACATTTACGATATTGAATATTTTCACGACTAGGCCCTATCTAGTTGGGCTTATTTGATGCTTAGTTTAGTTTATCAGTGTTGAATTTAGTTTATTTATGTTGAATTTATTTTATTGGTATTGAATTAGTTTAATAGTGTTGAGTTTAGTTTATTGGTATTGTGTCTAGTTTATTGGTACTGAATTGAGTTTATTGGTGTATTTTTCAAAAAAAATGAAAAAAATTGTCGGGAGAGACATGAAACTGTAGAAACTCATTAAATTGAACTAGGCGGAATTTTACTCGAATCAAATACAACTAAAATGAAAAATGTTTGACCAAACTGAACGAGACTAAATCAAACCAAAGGAAATTGCATTAAAAGAGGCCAAATAAAAAATCACTTATTATGCAAGTGGAATCGATGATGTTTTATGAAATAATTTAATCCATTAAATAGTAATTCAAATGTTGGATACGAATCAAAAGAAGGAATGATGAAGTTAAAATTGATAAATATAAATGGATTTGACTAACGATTTGGCTTAGACCACCTCCATTGCAACCTTCAATACTCCAAGGTCAAACAAAACGGTCAAAATTACCTTCTGTTTTCATAGGGTCAAACAAAGGTCAGTAATAATGTGAACAAAAATTCAAGCGACACTGCTGAAGTGAGCTTCAGAGGGTCAAATTGAATTCGACCTCATAATTACTCAAAACTTCTCTAATATAATTTTAATAATATTGATTGTTAAATATTATAAATAATAATAATTAACACGTCATAAAAGTTGTTTAATTCAATTAGTTACAATTACATAACAAAATTATACTAGATTCACTGTCAAAACAATTGTATCAACGTCACATCTAATCTCGATTCAAAATTTGATACATGAAAGCTATACTCTTACGTGAGGCACATGAAAAAGTATTTTATGTTGAGATATAACAAACACTTCGACAACAGAGGAAGAAAAGTATTTTATGTTGACTAGTTCTATCTAAAAATATGGGGAAAAATTACGAATCAATTCATATCAATCGTAACCATGACGGAAATATAAAAACAACCCAAACCTCCCTTTATTCGTAAACCTTACAATATTGCCGTTGGAAACTTTTCTAATAATTCTATAAACCATAATTTCAGTAAAGCCATGCAAATCACCTACGCAAGTTAAAAAGTGGTGAGTGGGTGTCTATCACAACAAAATTACAGAATATTGTTGCACTTCTCTCACCATCTCCTACTATCACTGGGAATGTGATTATTCTGACAGGATACTCTGTTTTTCATGTAAATTCATATAGAAGATGTTGACTTATATAAATTTTGTCAGTCGATCTCCAAATGATCTCAAAACAAGTCGCAAACATGAACTCTACTCCACGATCATTTTCTATAAAAAAAATCTCTTCTCACAAGCGAGTTTCCACTAGTAGATGAGATTATCATCATATCAATGTGTGGTGTATGGTTAGGAATAATATCCTCTGAAAGAAAGGTGATGGTTTCATCGGGACACAAACACTTGTACTTCGTCCGGGGGTACATATTGACTTCGACCTTTAATCAAATTGTTTGATACTCCATTATCGATGATTCTATGATCACATTGGCTACCTAGTTACTACTTGTTGCTTGTTCTTCTTTTTTTAAAACCGAGAAATACACTTTTCAATCTCAGACTTTAAGTGGTAACATTTCTCGGTACCATGGCCACGATGCTTATGAAACTCGCACCATTTAGACGAAACTTTGCGACCATGATAACCTTGTATGGGTATTGGCCCTTAAAGAATAATCTATAAACAACCAAGATGTATGTCATGGACTTTGTCAAAGGCGTCTAAGTTTTAAAATGAGATTTTAAGGGTTCAACTATTTTCTTCTGCTTATTGTCAAACATATCCTTTTGATCGATTTAGAACCCTGAATTTTCTGCTAATTTTCCCATGAACTTCTTGCATATTGATTCTTATTAATGCATGGTTTCCACTCTAGCTTTTGGAAACTTTTGAAACCACTCAACATTAGTTATACCTCTATCAATCCTTGAATAGATAACTCCCTCCAAGTATCTGTTAGTCCATGTATAGTAGTCTCCCTCAACTTCACATTTAAATAACCCTGCCTTATCCATCATCTGTTCCAGATCTCAGAATTCCTGAACATCATTGCCTCCAGTTCTATCCTTAGTCGTTAGGACATTATTAAAGTCCCCAGCTATAATTCATAGCCGTTACATTTTATCTTGAAGCTTCTCAATATTAGCCCATAATATCTTTCTTTTCTTCAGATTCTTAAATTAAATTCCTCTATCACATTCTTACCCCCAGCCTTAGAGAATCTCTGCAACACATCATCTTAGAACTCTTTCCAACAAGCAAAAATTCTATAATTCTTTTCAGCATGATACCAGATCTCATCCTTCCCCTCTAAATACAGTTCAACTGCCTCAACTCCAACCAGATCCATGAATTGGAAAAAATGAAGAATTTTTCACATTTCTTAAGTCATTCTAACGGTTTATCCCCATAGAATAAGGTCAGTTCTAGCCCAGGCTGCATATTACCATAGTGTTTTCCCACATCAGTTCTCCAATTCTCATTCACAAATTGATCAGATTTCATAACTCTAGGACTTATCAGAATAGATGAATTCATTTTAAACTTAGCCTCAACCTGAGATATGTGGATCAGGAGTTACCTCAACCTGAGATCTGTGAGAATAAGGTCTCGAATGCTACAATTGCTGCGAACTTTCTCCAAGCTCTGTGTTGACCTTTTTTCCTTTGTCCAGCTACAAGCTCTGCATCATCATCTTCATCTGATTGTGGATTTCAGCCTGCTGCTTGCTATAGTCGGCTTGTTGCTTGGAAAATTCCTCTTGCAGCAGTAGTTTGAACAAAGACTCCATTTGCTCCTTCAGCTCAACCGTACTCTTCATTTCCGTCGATTGATCTCTGAGTTCCTGGGAAATCTCCAGAACCTTCACTTCCATATCCTTCAAATGGTTCTCCATTGTTTAAACGGGTGTTTTTCAGTCATTGCCTAGAATTGATTGGTTTTGATACCACTTGTAATGAAACAAAGGATTGGGATGAAACTAAAAGAAAAATAAACGAACTGATATTGCAGCTTGAAGTTGAAAAATTACAGAGAAAGATGATGAAGAACAGCAGTTTTGGGGAGGAAGATTTCCAAGCTGAAAGCTATGGATTCACATCAAAAAACCGCATGCCTAATATGTCCAACAATGTCCTACTCCATTCCCCGCTAACAAAATCCTAACTGATTTTCCACACAGCTCTACACACCTATCTGCTCTTGCCTCTTGTTTTTGCTTGTAACTGATTTTTCCGCCTCCTGATTATTTGCACTTCTCCCCCTTGTTTCTCCTTTATTTTCCATAACCCCTTATCATAACACGATCCAGTTCAACTCCTTAGGTAGGTTCGGCCCTGTTTTTAGGCAAACTTTATCAAATTTTAATCAGGAAACAGATATTGTTTGTGATCGACCAATGACAAAATTTGAACTTTATCATTTTTTATTCCAAAATTATTTTTAACTTTTAAAACTAGAGAAAATCCCATGTTTGACCACCTAACGATTAGACCAATTATCAAAAATCTCAAAACTATAACTATTCATACATTGCGATACATTTTAATTTGAAGTTTTCAAAGTGATAGTAACCCTAATTTCAATGAATAAAAACAAACATCAAATCACCCCATTAATTAAATTAATTTAAAAATAACTATATCTAACGGTTAGTCGATCTAAAATAAAACTTTGTTTATAAACTATTTCTAATCCTCAAAATTCATTACTAAGTATTCTCTTATACTCCCCTCTATTTATGTCCTACCTGTTTTATTTGGTGTCCCTGTTTTATTGTTTTACTTCTATTTTTGGCAAAAATTTAAATGTAAAAAAAAGATAAAATATTTTTTGTTCACAATCTATTTTTATACTATTTTAATAAATTTAACAAAATGATGCCTTTTGTGGTAAGAAAAAGAAATACATGGACAGAGGGAGTATATTATTAGAAGTATTTGGCAAACTTGTTAAACTATCCAAAAACGTTTATAATTTACCACTCGCTTATCATATTCATATCATTGAATTGATCCGGTCTAATTCTAATGTGACCTCTAAAATAGAAGACTTATAATTTCGAATATTAAGTGTAGACAAATTTTTGTATATACAAAGAAACGTCTCATATCGAGATCTAGGTTTAAATTGTCTTTTATAGAAGTTTTTGTCAGAAGCGGGATAAAATTAAAAATAAATTTTATTTCATGGTCTTATTTTTAAAGCTAATAGAAGTTCAGAGTTAAAGTGCAATACAAATATAAGTTTCATCCTTTCCGGCAAGGATTTGTTCTCCTCTCAAATTCGCAATTTTTCTGATCAAATTTCCGGTAGCTTATGCGTGTTTTTTTCCTGTAATTCTTGCCTCTCTGATCAACCCCCTTCTTCACCTACGAGGTCCGCCTCTTTCCGTCGTTAGTGTTGTCGGTTCGAATTGAAAATTTTCACCTGATCTGAGGGTTGTAGCTCGTCACTAGGCAATGGGTTTTTCCCATCGAATTTAACGACGGTGAAATGGAGGCTCAAGATTAAGGACGTCGCAAACAGATTTAGAACTAAGGACGGACTGCGAATCGGATTCTAGTGCGGTTGTTTTTTACTGTGAATGGGACGATGATGGTGTTTTAGGGGTGGGGCGACGGGTGAATCGGGTGGGGTTTGGGTCAGTCGTATCTAGGTTAATTATTTTTTAGATTTGATGTGAATTTTAGGTCTATTTTGTGTTTTGGGTATGAATTTTAATCCATAATTTTAATTACGTGACTTTATAATTATCTCTGATGATTTTCAATATATTTCTTTTAATATTTTTAATATGAAATTTCTTTTATTTTATTATATATTTTTTGTCACTTCTAATTTTTATTAAAATTTAAATTCGTGACGATTTTAAAAATTGGATGATATTTCATTGTTTTTATTTGATGTGTTAGAATTTAGATTTTCATAAAACCATGAAGACATTGTAATTTTTTCCTATCATGTCTTACAATTTTAATGTGTTTTTTAAAATTATATATATATATATATTGTGTTTAACCATATTCATTTTTTATGTACGTTTTAGTGTTTCAGTTTGATACTTTACTAGATCAATTTGATTTTATTTGATATATATAAATATAAATTCTTAAACGATGTGTATATTTCAGTGATTTATTTTTAATACTTTACTATTTTAATTTGATGTTTTAAAAGGGATGTTCTCTTGTCAGACAGACTAAAGTTTAGGCTGGGGACTTTATGCAATTCTAACTCTATTCTAACTCCAAGGCCCTATCTCTAAAAAAACTTTCAGAAACCCATCTCTAATAATTTTTCAGAGTCCAATCTCAAATGTTTTTCCAAGGACTTTTTTGTCCAAATTTTCCCCATCATTTTCCCGCCAGCTACAATCTGCAAAAAAGTTCAATAAAAATTCAAAAAATATATTTTAAAATTATATTAAAATGCAAAAAATAATATGACCACCGAACTGAAAATCATAAATATCAACTACAACTAGCAAAATATCAATGGAAAATCATAAAACATTGACTAAAAATTACAGTAAAAATTAATTTAAAATAAAATAAAAATCAACAAAAATTTGAAAAAACACCAACTACAACTAACAAAATATCAAATAAATATCATAAGGTGAAAATCATAAAAACATCAATAAAAAACTTCTATTATCAATTTTATATTAAAAAACTACAAATATCAACCTACATCACCCAAAACTGAAAACATCAATTTCTATCACCTAAACTTCACCTGGAAAATGAAAATCGTCAATATAAGGAAAAAAACACTACTCTTATCGCCAAAAAAAGCTACAAATATAAACTCTTATCACCTAAAACTGACCTAGAAAATGAAAAATATTAACTGAGAAAAAAAATGTAAAAATATCAACCCATATAACCCTCCGAAAAAAACTACAAGACATCGACTCATATCAACTAAAATTCACCCAAAAAATTTAAAACATCAACAAAAGAAAAAGAAACTAAAAACATCAACAAAAAAGCTACGGTACCTCAAGAGTATAAATTCTTCACTCTAAAAAGCATAAAATCTAGATTTATTTTTTAAAAAAAAAGCTACACATATCAACCTTTATCACCCAAAAGCTACAAATATCAACTTCTAACACCTAAACCTCATCCGGAAAATGAAAAACATCAACATAAGAAAAAGACACTACAAACATCAATTCCTATCACCTAAACCTCGGTCAGAAAATGAAAAATATCAACATGAGATATTTAAAAACAAAATTACAAGTATCAATCCATATCAGCCAAATAAACTACAAATCAACTCATATTAAATAAACTTCACCCAAAAAACATCAAGATGGGAGAAAAAAGACACTACAAACATCAACTCCTAACACCTAAACCTCATCCGAAAAATGAAAAATATCAACATTAGAAAAAAGACACTACATAAATCAACTCCTATCACCTAAACCTTAGCCAAAAATGAAAAACATCGACATGAGAAAATTAAAAACTACAAATATTAATCCATATCACCCAAATGAACTACAAAACATCAACTCATATCAAATAAATCTCACAAATAATGAAAAACATCAACATGATAGAGAAAAGCTACAAATATCAGCAAAAAAGTTATAGTACCTCAACATCATAATTTTTTTTAAAAAAAATTCTAGTGGGATTCGAACACAAACTACTAACATGAAAGCCCACATTCCAACTGCTACGTCAAAGAACCATTGATGAACATTCTCTCTGTCAAATAAATAATAAACTTCAGCATTTTCCTCAAGAATATAAATTCTTCAAAAAATAGGGCCTAGAAAGATTCGAACCTAGGTCTCTAACCTCAAAGCATAGATTACTAACCACTACATATCGTTTTTTGTTATTTTGTTTGCGTCGATTTGTGTTTTCTAAGGTGTTTAAATTTGCACAACATAGATCGTGCTTTAGATCAAGTGGATTTACAATTGTAGAAGATTCTTTGTTGGCGTAGTTATTTGATGTGTGATACGCTCTTCTCGTCCAAGTGGCCATGATTTTTGCGGGAAGCAAGTTATTGTCCCGTGGGTGATATTACAGTTTTTTTGGATCTCAAATCTGTAATGTTACAGAGGGTCAGTTTGGTTGACATGTAGTTTAAATATTCTTACGGTATGCTGGTTATTGCTAGTTCTAGTAAGGTTAGATGTCAATTATACTTATCGTGATTGTCGTTAAGCGTTTTTACAACATCTTTGAGTGATTGATTTAAACAAAGGTAAGTGAAAACCCTGCTAGAATTGTGTAGTGGATCGTGTGATCGTGTGGTCATTGCTTCAGCTTCACATCTTCAATGGGCCACGTCTTTTGGGCTTCCTCTAGTCCACTAACATTGACAATATTTTATTTTCTTCTTTTTTTCGAAAGAAATTATTTTTCATTACCAAAATTTGATTTTACATCCTTATAGCATCCTTCTCCTTTCTCTACTCTCCTACCATAAATTTTACACTTTGTTTTCTAAGACTTGGTTTCATTCGAGGTCTATAGACTATAAATTCAATGATGTTTTTGGTTAGATATTATCCCTGCCTCCTATTACTAAAACAACTTTAATTCCTTGCTCTCCAATTAGCTCTTTTTTTTGTAGCTGCAAGCTTCAACATTTCTTCTCTCCACCCTTTTCTTCCACATTTCTGAACCAACCAACACTTCTCTTCCTCCCATCTCAGTGGTTGTCTTTCAATTTTCAGACAAGCAAGAACATTGCTCGAGATTGCTTTAGTTGTCCTGCATTTAAAGAGAAGATGATCAATGGTTTCTTGTTCTTCACAAAACTGACAGCCACTATCAACTTCCATTCCCATTTTCATCATTATGTCTTTTGTAAACTATCTCTGATGGTAGCTCATCCACATTATAAATTTTGATCTTGGTCTTTCTTGATTTTCATATAATATTTTCCCTAAGATACTGCTTACCATTCTACTCTCACTGCTTGGAAAACCTTCATCACACTGCATTTACTGATCAAGGTTTTGAGCATTCCTTCTGCATTTCGTCAGGTTTTAATAATCGAAGAACTGGATCTTGGGACAACAACATTCATCACTTCTCTATCTTTTATATAATAGGTATGGATCTACCTGATACATAACCTGTCAGTCTTCTTGCATAAATTCCACAGATGTTTCATCATTACAGCCTCATTCCAATCCATCAAAGAGACTACATTCAGTCCACCTTCTTTCTTTTTAAGCATATTTTCTCCCAGGCTACAGGTGACTTTCTTGTAATTTCATCTCCTCCACTCCATAAGTATGATCTACAGATTACATCAATGTGTTTCAGCACTAATTTTGGAATTGGAAAGCCATGTATCTAGTAGTTAGCATCTTCAAAAAGAACACTTTTAGGCTATATTTGGCAGAGCTATGCTTATAAGCAAATCTGACTTATTTTGAAAGCAGGGGAGACTAGTTTATGCTTTTCCCCAAAAATAGCTTATGCTTTCAAAATAAGCTATTTTTTAGCACTTTACCAAACACTAAAATGTTTTTTGCTTACAAGTAAAGCAGCTTATAAGCTCTACCAAAAAGAGCCTTAATCAGCTATATTCTTCATGTATAGCTAAGTAACCTGACACTCCAATGTCTAATCCTCTCGGTAATTTTCTCAATCAGTGGCTAGAAGGCATGCACTGTAAATCTTCTGCTAGTTAGAGGTACCCCCTAGTATTTAAAAGGTAATTCCTTTATCTCAAAACTTGTTATTCTGAGTATTTCTCTTTTATGTTGCTCCTCTACCCCATCCAAAGAACACCTTGCACTTTGTCTGATTAACTTTCAGCCCTGTGGAATTTGTGAATCTCTGGAAAGTTGTCATTAGCACTTGCACATATTTTCTATCACCTTTTAATAGTAATAGAAGACCATCTGTAAAGCAAAGACTTATCAGTTTCAGCTTATCACATTTGCAGTGGTACCTAAAATCAATATTTCTTCTGTACATTTGATCACCTTCAAAATTTTCTGTTTGTCCATTTTCTAATTTTCAGGACCTCTTTGAGCTTCAGACAGTGCTTCTCTAACATCCTCGAATTTATTCTTTACTCCAGTAACTTGCTTGGTATGCTCTGCTAGGTCTTTTTGAAACCTTAGAAGCTTCTTCCATACAACATACATTGACCTTCCTTTCAAATGCTTCTCCCAACTTCTCTTTATAGACTCCAACACCTCCTGTTTCTCCAGTAAACAGTTCATCATTTTGAGCCATTTTCCCCATTTCTTCTTTTCATGCATCTGAAATCTTAACATTGCATGGTCAAAAACCCCTGGTTCGAGCACCTCCACTTTCACCTTAGGGTATTTCTGAAACCACTGGACATTCCCAATAACCATGTCTATTCTTGAATATATACCACCATCGGCATGTCTATTAGACCAGGTAAAGTATTCTCCTACTGTATCATATTCACACATTCAGTTGTACTCATCATTTGCTCCACATCAAAAAATTCACGCACCTGTACTTCATTACCTCGTATTTTGTCCTGATTGATAGGACATTATTGAAATTTCTCATGGAAATCCATGCTTCCCCTTATGTTTGTACTTGCAGCAGTTCCATATTAGACCAAATCTTCTTTCTCATTTTCAACTGATTGGCTACATAAACTGTAGTGAACCAGTGTATTAACTTTCTATCTTTCCCTAATATACCTTCATGTATCATCTTATCAGTAGTTTTCTGCACTCTCAAATCCACCCTATTACAGTCCCATAGTAGCCATATTCTACCATTAGGATGATCAGCATAGTTATCCACATAATTCCATTTCAACCCCAGCTAATATTTTTTTGGTCATTTAATAATGATACCTTCCTTTTTGGTAAAATTTAAATTATTTTAATCCACTTTACTCCTTGTTTGCTTTTTTAATCTCCCAATTTAACCCCCTCCAATCATTATATTTTAAAAAATATATAATGATTGAGTGTCAATATTAAAGAATATTATAATTTTTCAAAGATGTCAATCTTAAAGGATTAGAATAAGTACATAATATCTTTATCGGACCTTTTAATAATTCTAATTTTTTGATGTACTTAATTGAAATTTATTTTAATTCACCCCCAGCTTCATGGCTCAAATAGATCCATATTTTCCATACATGTTATTTGATTGTTTCCATTGAGTTTTTTTTAAAATTATTACTATTATATTTATTTATTTTTAGTTAATTATAAAATCAAACCTTTACTTCCTTGTGAAATGGACCTTAATCCCTTACGAAGATAAAGTCTTGCATGAAATTGTTTTATAGCGAGATTGGAGTTTAAAGTAAAATTTATAGAATTTTTCATTAGATGTGAGGTTAAAATAAAAATTAGCTTTATTTCGTAGTGCTTTTTAAAAGATTTGTGGAAGTTCACGGGTTGATGTTAATAAATTAGAAATTCTTTCATCTACGACGAACTTGTTATGCTCCGATCGTTTTTCATCCATTATTTTTATGCAACTTCCATTGTGGTCGCTCTCCACCTCCTTCCTTCACCACATACATCCATCTTTTTCCTTTATTAGTTTCAATTTTATCATTGTCGTTCATGATGGAAGGATTGAAGTCGACCCCTAAATTTCGTTGCCGAAGAAGTCGAATCAAAGTCGTTTTGAACCCCCAGCAATCCGGATTGAAGTCGTACTGTTTGATCTTACGATGGAAATGAGAAATCAGAGCGACAATAAAATTTCAAGCGATGTGGAGGCGGTTGTATCGTCTTTATGTTTAATGGGAGCGACGCTAAACTTTTGGCAGGTAAGGTAAAGACGCGGCCAATTTAATTGGTTTTATTTTAGTGTATTTTTAGTATATTTAATTTTATTTTTAAGTATATTAAATTGATGCATGTTTTTATTATTTTATTTAATAATTTATAGATTTTATTTTTATTTATTTTTAATCTGACGTGTTAATAGTTAAATGTGAGTTTTAGGCATTAAATTCAAATATAAATCAGGCCAACAACAAACATACTCCCTCCGTTTCTTTATAAGTGGCACCATATGTTTAGCTACTTGGATTTAGGTGAAGAAAATGAGTGGATGAAATTGAATATAGAAGGTAAAAAGTAAAATGAGTAGATGAAATTGAAAGAATCTTATAAAAAATGAAAAGTGTCTCGTTATAAAAGAAACACCAGAAAAAAAGTGTTCCAATAATAGAGAATCACGAGGAGTATGCATATTCGCTCCAAATCCATTTTCGATCTGCCACTTGCCTGATCGGATTTTCCCCAATTTGATTTCAATTCGTAGCTTCCCCAAACTCGATTTTGACCCGTAACTTCTCCATCTGCCGTCATCATGCTGTAACCACTTCCCCACGTGAATCGAACATGAATCGGAGCAATACGGACGACGGCGAACTTAAAAATTTGTGAATCGGACAATGCTGATGGAACGACAACATTGGAACACATCGAGTTTAGGTAGCAGCAATGGAACGATAATGGTGGAACGAGCAACGCAAACGACGATGCAGTGATCGCTGGAGGAC
>JAULKM010169394.1:0-15803 GCA_032355605.1 Rubia tinctorum | reverse complement strand
GAACATAACCCTTGAACGTTTGATCAAGACGTGGAATGTCTTCATTTATGGTGGTAGTCGTACCCTGATCTCCATCAGCATACATTGGATGGTGAGCAATGGAAAAAGCTTGATTTCATATACCCAGAGTTCGGATTGGATTCCCGGCATTTAAGGTTAGATCTCTCAACCAATGGAATGAATCCATTTGGCAACATGAGCAATGCATATAGTTCTTGGCCCGTAATGTTAGTGATCTACAATCTCCCTTCGTGGCTGATAATGAAAAGGAAGTGCGTTCTCTTATCCAGGATGATTTCCGGACCCAAGTAACCAGGTATTGACATTGTTGTATATCTGGCTCCCCTAGTGGATAATTTATTGACGTTGTTCAATGATGGAATTTGAACCTATGACGATGTTGTGGATGATATGTTCACAATGAAGGCTCTTTCATTTTGCATTGTAAATTATTTTCTTACTAACGGAAATTTGTCGGGATATTTTGTGAAAGAACATTACGCATGTCCAGTTTGTGAGAAAGAAACTAAGTTTTGCCAACTTAAGCATGGTTCTAAAACTGTTTACTAAGGACATCGACATTTTCTCCCCGAGGGGCATCAGTGGTGATTCGCCAAGAAGTGGTTCAATGACAAGAGAGAGTTGCGAGGAGCGCCTGAACCCCTAACTGGCCCTGAGGTTTATGAAAAAATTAAAGTATTTCCTGACAATTTTGGTAAAGGGAAACGGAAGCCGACAGTTGAAGGTAGTTGGAAGAAATGCTCAATCTTCTTTCGACTCCCTTATTGGAAGGATTTGGATATCCGCAGTGTTTTGATTTCATGCACATAGATAAAAATGTTTGTGATTCTTTGATTGGAACACTTTTGAATACCCCAGGTAAAACCAAAGATGGATTGAAGTCTCGAATTAATTCGGTTGACATGGGTATTAAGGAAAATCTAGGCTCCATTACTGATGGAGATGCTTGTCCTCTTCTTCCTGCTTGTTATTCCATGTCTCAGATGGAGAAAAAGTAATACTATGTAACACCGAGTAGTGTGAAAGTGTCTGGAGCTTATTCTTCGAATATCAGAGCTTGTGTATCAATAACATGATTAAAGTTGGTTGTATTGAAATCACATGACTGCCATAACTTGATGCAGGAATTGAATGTCACTGCGATCCGGTTGTCACTGCCCTCTTACGTACGATTGTGTATTACGAAGCTATATTTGTTCTTCAAATCATCTGTTCCAAAACCATTAGTGTTTCAAAGCTTCATCGATTTCAAACTATGATTGTTTAAGTATTGTGCCGTATGCATATGTACTTTCCACCGTCTTTCTTCGACATAATTGTCCATTTGGTTACTCATTTGGTTTTGGAGATTAAGCTTTGTGGTTCTGTATTTTTACGATGGACGTACCCATCAGAGCGGTATAGGAAAATTTTGAAACATTTTGTGAAGAACAAGTACATGCCAGTTGCAAGTATTGTGCTGCGGTATTTTGCTAAGGAAGTTTTTGGATTTTGTACTGAGTATATCAAGGAGGTTGAATCTGTGGGGGTTACCAGTTCAAGGCATGAATGGTGGTTGGATGGCGTAGGGGTTTGACATGGTAGGTTACTAAGCCTCAGTGTCGAGGATTTGGCTACTGCACATTTGTATGTCCTTCAGAATCATAAGGACGTTGTCCCGTACATTGAGATCCACATGGATGAAATTCTAATGTTCAATCCCACTTTCAACGAAGCATGAGTTCTTCAACAACACCTTCATGGCTACAGTTTCACGTGTCGACAGACCAACATCTAGAAACAGTCAAGTGGTTGTTCCAGAGACCTCTGGGTACCATTCTATCTTTCGGGGGTTATGATATCAACGAATTTAGTTTTGCCACAAAATCAATAGATGAGAAAGGAGTCTCTCAGAATAGCGGAGTATCACTTATTTCCAAAGCATTGCATGTTCGTAGCACATCCGACAACAATCCAATGTATGCCCATATATCCTATTTTGGTACAATTATGAAAATTTGGGAGCTCGATTATGTTACAATGAAAGTGCCAGTTTTTAAATGTGAATGGGTTGATTTTAACAACGGACAAAGAACTAAAGATTTGGATTTCACACTGGTTAATTGGAGTCGATTGGGATGGAGAGAAGATCCATTCATATTGGCACGATAAGCTCATCAATTTTTCTACGTAAAAGATCCAATCGATTCCCGGTGGGAGATTGTGGTTGAGGGTAAAAGGGCTTTTGTTGAGGAATATGAACAGGAGGATTTGATTGGTTTTGGTAAAAACACTGTTATCGGCTCGAATGATGAAGATTTTCTCTTGGAAGAGAATGATGCAAGCTTGTGTGAATTATTGGGTCGCACGGACCATGATGAAGTAATATTGGTTGACAACCAAGGGAAGATGACCAAAAAGCGAAAGACACCAAAAATGAAGTTGAAGAAAAAGAAGAAACATCGCAAGGTAAAAGTCTAGAGCTTTGTTGGCATACATTTTGGTGATGACCATTCCCCAAGAGCTAGTTCTGAGTCCGAAAGCTCTTCTGGTGGAATGGTCAGTTTCCACTTTTGCCTAATTTCCTAATACATTTGCAAGTTCTTTTCAACGCAATTGAATATAAAAATTCTTAATAGTTATGAAATTCAACTACCTAAGAATTACAACATAATAGTAATGAAATTCAACACATGGAATTCATAATCAACATTAAACATTCGAAATTCAACATGATATTCGAAATCCAAATCACTTAGAAACATGAAAATGCATCATAAAATTCAACAACCTAATTTTAAATGGACATTACACAAAAGAGCATCTCTTGAGGCGCGGCTTCCTAGATTCTTTCAAAGCTCTCCCATAAGCCCTTTGCTTTCTCTCAAAGGTCCATACACGCTCCCTCAATCGGCATACCTCATCATGAACCCATTTGTATACCTTCTTCATGCCCTTCACAAATTTAGGGCCAAAATTCTCTACGAAACAAAAGGATAAACTTTTAATGATGGGTTCTGTTAATGTATAAACAATGTATGGTATTTAAATCACCTTCTTCGATCCTACGCCTCTTGCTTGGCTCAGCCACTGCTGGTGTCTTGTGATACCACTTGTGATTGAGTAAAACCCATTTCTTCTTCATAAAGTACTGTTTGTCGAAGTACTTACAGGGTTTTTCCTCACCACTAATCTCAAATCCCTCAACGCTCCTCAAAATTAAGGTAATCGAGTTCTTATTCGGAAGACTCTTGATTACCTTCTTCGAGGTACCAACCGACACCATATGGTTTAAAATAGCTAACCCGAGATTAATTTTACGGCCTTTCATTACATAGTAGAGCATCATGAGTGTGGCATTAGTAGGTTCAGTGATGTAGCCCAATTTGGGAATGATTGATCTATATATCATATCATAGACAGTGCGATCATCAGGTACAAGTTCATCTAAACAAAAAAGATTCTGGCCCACCAAGGTCATGCGCTTGACGATGAAAATACCGCACACTACAATCCACGAGGTCTATCCCAGGATAATAATCATCAAGTGGCCACTCTCCCCTATGATATACATCATCTAAAGTGCCATTCTCTTTTTGTGGATATACATGCTCGAGACCTTTATAGGGACAATCTATAAATTTTTCTATAATACATGGGCTTAGCTCTACGTTGAACCCCTTGACCTTAGTCCAACATGCATCCCCCTTGGAACCTCATGCAAATTGCTATAAAATTGGCAAGTTTCATCAAAATAAGAGGGTTCATTCATCGTCAATAGTTTAAGAACATGTTGACCATCAAATATTTTAACAGGGTCGGCTAACCCTACGCTACGGTAAACATTTAGGTCAATGATGTAAGAATCCATCAACTTGCCACTATCCCTTAAATCATTTTACCTAGTTTCCGACTGAGGATATACAAACCTTCTCGTGGCATAGCCGGGGTTTGTGTTTCGACCACCCCTAGTAGATTTCGACCTTCGTCCACGTGCATCTCCTCATGCATTTAATGTTGACATTTTCTTCTTCAAATTATAACTGACAAGATTGTTTTTGAATGTGAGGGTTTGGTGGTTCCAGATCCGAAAATCGTTTGGGGTTTATAATTTGGGATTTTTGGAATCCCGATTGTGTTTTTTTATATAAGGGTCGGAACAATGTCGTACATATAGTTATTAAGTTCTGAATTTAAGTTCCTCAATAGGAACTATATCTGTGCCAAAAAAAAAGCAAGGGTTTTAGCGTTACAAACTGTGATCAGAAAATGTATCTGATTATGGAAGAGTAGTCCCGAGTCCGAAACTCAATTTATCCTTGAAAAAAAATCATAATTAAATGTGAAGTTCAATCGGTTTAACAGGTTGGGAACGGATTAATAATCAGAGCTCGGAACAACTTTTCCAAATTCGGAACAACAACCGTTCCTAAAAAAAATTAATGGAGCCAATTGCTCCATTTGAATAAATTTGGTTCAGAATGTACATCAGAACCTGGAACCTAAGTTCCGGACTAAGAAAAGAGTTTGTAGCAATAAAAAAATCCCAATTAAATGTGATGTTTAATTGTATGAACGGGTTTGGAACATATTTTTAATCAGATATCGGAACTATTGTTCCAACCTCAGAACTAATTCTGTTCCCAAAAAAATAATAATTGAGTCAATAACTATTAAGTCCAAGGTTAGAACAAATAGGGAATAGATTTATCGACAGAACTCGGAACATTGGTTTCGAGTTCGGAACATAGTCTGCATTCATGGAATAGACACAGTTCCGGAGTCGTAACTAAGTCGGAAAAAATGGTCACCTATGCCATACACTTTGCATTTGAAGACAACTTAAAAGCTACCAAATAACTTCAGAAGAACAAATATGTCTAATATCATGAAATGGTTATTAGCTTCATAAACAACAAATAAAAAAACATTTTGCTAACATTCAACTTAGAATTTCAAAAATCCGAATGACAATTTGTTCGACATACTTCACAACCGCCAACATGAGATATTACCTAACAGGAAATTGTTCAAAACATCTTAGAACATTCTGAAAACTTCAAAAAGTGCATTATCAATCAAAATCTATCAAATGGTCTGGCTAATCTTCTTCTACGTTCGCATCGTCTTCCATCGGCCCAATTTTTTAATCTAATTGTTGGTGAGCATCACCAGCAGCCTCATCTGCATCATCCTCTTCCTCAACCTCACTGTCATCGCTAGAGTACTAGGGTTTGAAATTAGGCATGGAGTCATTGTCACTAAGTTCGATGTGGAGGCTTGTAGATTCAACGAACTTTGAATGTCTCCCTTCAGCGGCTGCCACCTCATTGTTAGCTGAGCTGAAATCCTCCTTGATACACGTCAGATATTTCTTGAACTTTGTCATCCAACCCCTCTGAGTACCTGCAACAACGAAAAAAATTTATACTCAAGTAATGAAAAATAAATAGGATGACAAATTATTTAAAAGGTCAATGGTTCAATGTACTTACGAGATGATGAGCCTTCAGCAATGTCCGATGTAGCCTCCCTTGATCACATAGCTGCTTTGGTGGTGTTCCCCGGAATCGCCCGATACACGTATATATCATTATCTTCGAACACCAAATGCTTGTGATCTAACTAATCCTCATCGTAGTAGTCCAATAAGAATGGCTTGTCCACAGGGATCACCTTCTATTTCTTTACCAACACGGTAATCAAACCGCTATATGGAAGATCCTTCTTCTTCATTGCAGCCCCTTTCATCATGTACATCAAGATACTATACCCAGGATTTAATGGAACCTCCTCTATGATGTAGTAGAACAACATCAAGTTCCCTATGGTCGGCTCACGTGCATGACCACCCGATGAGAGGATATTCTGGAAGATCCACTCGTAGACTAACATATGCTCAACACTCAAAGCCCCCCAACATCATACCCCTCATTTGTCCCGACACATTCCCAGTACGATGAAAATACTTTTGCACTATAGCGAATGGGCAAAGAGGGGTGGCCTCAGTAACACCTGGCTAACTTTGCAGATGGAATATTTCAATTGGCTCCTTGCCATCAGCCGTCCTAAGTTGGCTAGGGTCTGTGTAGGGGCTACCTAGGGCACAATTTGTGCTAAAAAAATTAGCACAAATTGTTACGCCATTTACCATTGTCAGGTCATGGTTGTCCCGACACATTCCCCGTACGATGAAAATACTTTTGCGCTATAGCGAATGGGCAAAGATGGGTGGCCTCAGTTAACACCTGGCCAACTTTGCAGATGGAATATATCATTTGACTCCTTGCCATCAGCCGTCCTAAGTTTGCTAGGGTCAGTGTAGGGGCTACCTAGGGCATCATTTGTGCTAAAAAATTTAACACAAATTATTACGCCATTTACCATTGTCAGGTCATGGTTGTTCCTACTTTTACCCAAATTTGCATTGGATTGCAAGACTTCATCGAAATGCATGGGTTCTTCTAATTTTAATAACATATCAAATCCCAAGGGTTCCAAATGTGCAATTAGATAACCTGGGCATAAAGGATCAACGTCCGAACTACGGATTACTTCAGGGTTTGTGCATTTTCAACGATGAAAATCCACATACCTTCTTTCGATCGCTTCATTGAAGAACAACTCAGAGGCTCCGAACTCCTCAGTAGGGTGATGACTTTGTGTTAATGCATTACCCGGCTCCATCGGCACTTCGACCTCTATACCTCGACATTGTGGATTTTGAGTTGGGATTTCGTAGGGAAATGAAGGGGTTTTGTTAGGGTTTAGGTTTGGGGGAATTTTTTGATTTGGGAATTTTAGGGGCTGCACTGATATGCCCATTGAGTTTTATTTATTTATTTATACCAGGAAGTAGTTCCGAGTCAGGAACTATCTCGCAACCCTTTTTAAAAGGCAAGACATTGTTCCGAGTCCGGTACATAATCTGTATTGCGTTCCGAGTTCGGAACGCAAAATCGGGCGAGCTTCTAAAGAAGCATTAAAGGCGGATTTGAAATGGGCATTTAATACCCATTTCACATACCGCGAATTCCCTCCATTTTTCCTCTACAAAACCCTCCTCCCTTCTTCCATCATTCTTCTCATAAACATTTCTTCACACAATCATCTTCTACCTTCAAGACTACATGAAACCCAACACATTGTCATCTGCACATCCAAATCCAAAGATTTTTAGGAACAAAAATTACTCCACGGGAAAGGGTTTCCACTACACGAGGTGGTGGTACAATTTCTCTCCCAAATCTATATTGTTTGGATGAAAAGGTAAACATTTAATTATTTCCTTTGTTCTATAACTAAAAGTTTACCTACGGTTTTCATATCTTGATATATCCACGGTGTAAGTGTATTTTTCATGATGAATATGTTTTATAGATTGTCACTGTGCTATGATATAATTAACTCATTAATTTTTCATAGAGCTCCTATATGTTGGAGTGGGAAAATATTTACCCATCTTTCCCAGTTCAAACTGCGCACTTTGACTTTAACAGTTGACTCAAAAAATGTTTTATCCTTAGTATTTTTCATTAAAGATAATTAAAACTTGTGAAAAGTAAATATTTTTAAAATATATGTTATAACAAATAATAAGGTATCACACAACAATATTTATAGTTATATACTAATTTATTTTTATGGTCAAAGTTAAGAAATTTTGATTAAACAAATAATTAAATTGCAGTTTGAAATGAGAAATCTACTGTATCAATTAATTAGCAATAGCGTTCTACCCCGTTTGTCCATTTTAAAAATCTCGTACTCTTATGTTCTACTCTAAGATGCATTGAGAAACTTTTTTATTTTTTATTTTTAAATTAAGGCCACTTTCGTGGGGGGAATTAATAGGCATCCCTAACCTCTGAAATAGCACCAAGATATCCAAATGTTTACAAAACGTTCAATATCATGAACGATCATCTAATATAGCCTAACTTCGACAAGTCATTGTCTTCGGAAGTTATCCTCCATCTTGAGATGCCTCCAAGTAATGTGAATTCCACCCCATGTGTCGAACACACTCTTGGTCGGGTCAGAAGGAATTGGAAACCGTCACCGCAAGAAGAGCAACTACAGCCAGATACGAGTCAGATACTAATTAATTTACCTACCATAATAAAATGGATTCGTAACAATAAGGATATTAAAAATATAAAAAAACTAAGTACCCCATGTTATCCTTCACAATCGTCTTCTTCACATAACTTCGTCTGTAACTCCAGCGTAAAGGGTGGAGAATCCACGATGCAACTCCGGCATAAAGAGGTGGCGTATCCAAACTTCTCCTTTTTGTTCAACACCCACAAATCTCTTAGCCAACGACCACTATTCTCTTATCCAGCGAACCATAGGGGTGGTTGCAGCACCCTCTGTTCCTCCACTGGTGCTGACTGTGGAGAACTTTATAATCTGCATTAATGAAGATAAAACAACTGAAGCTAAAGCAGGAAAATTATATTTTATGCAGCTTGATCCAAATGTGAAATGCATTAGTTGCACATTTTTTTACTCCCTCTGTACTGGTTCTATTTGCACTTCTATTTTTTATACTATTCAGTATCAAAGTTTGACCTATATATATTTGAATAGATTTATGAACAACAATATTATCGTATATGATATTAGTGTTCAATTCTTCGTAACAAGTAGTTTCTAAATATCAACTTGTTATTTGCCATTATTATAAGTAGGTAAACATATTTACGGTCAAACATATTTGTTGAATAACGTGATAATGATTATAGTGCAAATCTAGATGGGACAGAGAGAGTACTATAATAAAATTTGTGTTAGTATATATAGTTATGTTTACCAACACTTTAAATATAGTGTTGTGATGTCAATCTATCTAAACATTACATAATTTATGTCAAAATTAATGTAAGGAATGATGAGTTATTAATTCATTAATAAATGTAATGTAACATATGTTTAGTTCTAAATTTATATGAAAAAAATTGATGACATTAATGTAGTTATAGTGAGTCATAACCAACATTGGTGAGATGGTATTCTAAAAGCATTTTATTTTAAAATTACAATATTTGAATCACCAAAGAGTGTAGTTTGCGTGCAAAATTTATAATTTGAGTATAAAATTTCCACGCAATTCACATGCTTAGGTGATGTAGTTTACTATATACATTCATACATATCCATGTGAGGGCAATGAATATAAATGCTTAATTTGACGTTATATTCAATTATTTTAATTTTTAATAAATAATTATCTATAACTACATTTTATACCTATCCCAATACCTCCGCCAACCACATTTATATTCAACGTGGGGATAGATCAAATGTTATTATAAATACTTTATTCTAACAATTATTAATGTGAGTAAAACTAGTTTTTGTTGTAGTGGAATGATTATGTGAATGTTATAATTGCTAGAAAATTCTATTTCTCTTCTTTTCTTCCTTCCCACGTTTACTGTAATTCTGTTTTCTTCAGTTGTCCATTATTTTTATCGAGTCTCATTATTTGGAGCCTTTAAGTGTAACTGGTCTTTTAAAAATGATTTTGAAGCCTACTAATCTAGTATTGCACTATGGAACTGTGATATAAATCCATACATGTAAGAGAACATAATTTATAAATGGTTCAACCAAAAAAATTACGTCTTACAATGTCTAAGACTAATGCAGTATAGTGGATGTTAAGGTACTCTGTTGGGTTGAACATTATTTTTTCTTTGGTTTTGCATTCATGCAATATATATCCATGTATAGATTATAATTTAATGATGTTCTATCATAAAATTCAGGTCAAACAATTTCATGTATTAAAACTGAAAAACTTTTAAAATCATAAATATTTCAGTTTAACACATCGGCAAAATGTCCAGAGTCATAATTTTTATTTGCTCTCTGTTTTACTAGCTAGATATTTCTAAGCGTGGGGGACTGGGCCTAGCGTTGGATGGCAGCGGCAACTATAGAAGCATCAATGATGCCATAGCAATTGAACCAAAGCATTCGCCAAGGTGCTACGTGATCTAGTTAAAGAGAGCTATGTACCAGGAGTACATTGACATCAGGAAGAACAAGTGGAATCATGCTAATATGAGATTATAAAGATGCCATGATCATTTTTGAGAGTCGTACTAATAGCAGTGGATATAAAACACTCACTTCATCCACATTCGCTAGACAATTTTAGTTTTGAGTTTATTTATTCTCACATTGTTTTATGTGGCATTGATGTGGTTATAGTGAGTCATAACCAATATTGGTGAGATAGTGTTCTAAAAGCATTCTATTTTAATATTATAATATTTGCATCACCTAAGCGTATAGTTTGCGTGCAAAATTTATAATTTGCACGCAAAATACACGCTTAAGTGATGTAATGAATATGAATGCATAATCGGACGTTAATTCAATTATTTTTATTTTTTCATGAATAATTATCTATAACTACACTTTATACCTTTCCCTGGATAACTCAAATGTTATTATAAATAATTTATTCTATCAATTATTAATGTACCAGGAGTGTGATTATCTATTACTAATAAATATATTATTTGTTATTGTAAGTAACAATTATGTAAAGTTAGCTATTTGTTACCAAGAGGCCAATAAAATAACTTTATATTATTTGTTACATAATCACATATATTATTTTTTATATAGTCAACATGTGATTATCACATAATCACGTAATTGTAACAAATAATTTATTTTAATAATTATGTGATTTTCAGTAATTGATATTTGGTTGTTATTAGTAGTGACAACTAATTATAATTGTCTATTGATGAAGTTTCCTAGGTTTAGAATGAATTTGAATGAGTTTTACCTAAGTATCAATGCAGTACAGTAATGATGTCTAGCATGAAGATATTAATTTTTTTTATAATGCGTATGATGGGTATGGATATAATAAATCATAAGTTGAGTATGATGCCCTTATTCATAATGGGACGTGGACACTTGTCCTTCCTTCTCGTAATGCTAACATTGTTGGTTGTAAATGAGTATACAAGATTAAGCGCCAAGCTAATTGTGCCATTGAGAGGTACAAGGCACATCTTGTTGCCAAGGGATTCACTCAGGAGGAGGGTGTTGATTATGTAGATGCTTTTAGTCCGGTGGTCAAGCCCACTACCATTCGTCTTGTATTGACGATTCCTCTTACTCTTCATTGGCCCATTTGTTAGGTGGTTATTGACAATGCTTTTTTGAATGTTTATCGTTCTGAGCAAGTATTTATGTCTCAGCCTTCTGGCTTTCATGATCAGACGAGTCCATCTCATGTATGTCTCCTGAATAAGGCCCTTTATGATCTCAAGCAATCACTTCAGGCATGGTTCATGAAGCTTCGTGTTTTTCTTCTGGAATATGGCTTTGTGTCTTGTAAGTCTGACACTACACTCCTTATTCATCGCTTAGGAAAGACTAATCTTTACCTTCTTGTTTATGTGGATGATCTACTTATTACTAGTTCTTCTTCAACTGCCATTTCAGAGTTTCTTATGAAATTAAATGATAGTTTTGCTCTTTGTGATCTTGATACTCTGCTTTATTTTTTAGGCATTGAGTTTATTCGCTTAAAGGATGGTGCTCTTTTATCTCAAAAAAGTACATTCTTGATCTTCTGGACCGCATTAAAATGTCCAATGCCAAGATGATTGCCCCTCCGGTTGAAACAACTTCGCGACCTGTATTGGCTTATGATCCTTTGTGTGACCCTCATTTTTATCTTACTATTGTTGGTGCTCTGCAGTATGTTACGGTTACTCATCCTGATATCTCTTAGGTAGTTAATCGTGTTGGTCAGTTCTTGCATAGTCCAACCGAGCTTCACTGGTCAGCTGTAGAGCGCATTTTGTGTTATTGGAAGGGTTCGATTACTTCTGGTCTTCATCTCTGGCCTTGTACATGTTATCATCTTGTTTCTTATTCTGATGCTGGTTGGGTGTTTAATGGTGATAATTGTCGTTCTCAGCATAACTTTGTTGTTTATTATGGTGGCAATATCATCAGTTGGTCTTCTCGTAAGCAGCATGTTTTTGCCAAATCAAACTCGAGAGCGGAATATCCCGCCATTGCATATACTGCCACTGAACTCATTTGGCTTCAACAATTGTTACTTGATGTTTAGGCTCCTCTTTTGTCTCCACCAATTTTGTTGTGTGAAAATATTAGTGCTACTTTTAAGTCGGCCAATCCTTTATTTTATCAGCGGTCTAAGCATATCAAGATTGATTATCAATTAGTTCGTGAGCAGGTTGAAGCTGGTTCTTTGGTGGTTAGTCATGTTCCTTTGTTTTATCAAATTACTGACATTTTTAGTAAGACAGCTGGTATTGATCATTTTGCTACTCTTCGGTCCAAGCTAAATGTTCACAACTGGAAAACAGGTACATAGGTGCCGGTAGGAGTGTACCAGTGCAACCATACCGGTGCTAGAAATCACTGTAGCATCGATAAAATCATGAAAAAATTATAATACCAATTCTTGTGTCGACATCTGCAGTGGTAGCAAAAATTTTGATGCAGTGTACTGGTACCTAAGTTAGAATAAAGGGAAAAATGAAAATATTTAGCATTGGTAAGGATCATACCGGTGTATATTACCAGTGATAGATAAAAAATTATGCGGGAAAAATATAATTCTAGCACCGGTAATGTTTTTGGTACTGGTGCTGATGTGAAAAACACGCGGGAATTGGTATTTTTCAGCACCTATATGAAAATTTTAACCTAGTACCAATAACACACGGGAAATGACATTTCTCGCATGTTATCTGTGCTAGGGAAAAAATTCTGGTATTTTCCAGCACTAACATTTTCTAGTGCTAGCTTGTAAAAGGCAAGTCTAGCACCGATATTAGTAGCTTATACCAATGCTACTGGTGCAATAAATGCACAACTACAACATGTTTTTGGCGGGTAAGAAGTGCAATGTTGGTGTGTTCCGGGTTCATGAATAGAAATTTTTGGATGAGGAAGATATTGAATGCTCATCAATGAACTCCCTTGAAGGTACCATATATTTTGTTTTAGTTTACCATTTATGATGGAATATGTGGGGAATGGTTTGTTGCCATATATTTTTTGTATTTTTTATAGGAATTTTTGCATGTTTGATAATTTTAATGTTGCTTCAAACTCTTCATGAAATGGATTTGTTAGCTAGTATTGTTGATGTATTCAATGGATTTTTTAATGCATGTGATATGATATGGTGTGGTATAAATGAAGTAATGTGATGTTGTGGATTGTAACTTGATCTTTTATGAATATTTTTTTTGGTTAGAAGTATAAATTATTGTGGAAGTTTAATTCTTGCACATTGATCAAATTGTAGAGATGCATCGTTCCTTTGAGAGGCGTAAGTATGTGTGTGACAACGTTAGTTTGACGAGTGATGAATTTATTGCTTTTGTTGGGGAGTTTATGGAGCATGCATTTAGTCGTGAGAAGCAAATCTTATGTCCTTGTCATGATTGTAAGAATCGTAAGCGTACTAACGATCAGGACATATTGCAACTCCATTTGTACAAGAGAAGGTTTGAAAAGGATTATTTGGTTTTGACCTTTCATGGTGAGAAACCACCGCAAGAGGTAGTTGTAGTTAGCAAGGCAGAATGTTTTGGGTATGTAAATTTGGATGACATTTGTGAGGAGGTGGTGGATGAATTTAGGAGGAGGCCTGAGGTTCTGTCAAAATTTTAAGATGAGAAAGACACACTGTTGTTTCCCTGTTGCAATAAGAAAGACGTGATAATGTCATATTTGATTGAGTTGTTTAACATGAAAGGTGTTGGTTCATGGAGAGATACTAGCAAGGATACTTTGCTCAAGTTTTCGAATAAGAAGATCCTCCCTCCGAAAATGGTTTACCGGACAACCTCTATGATGCGAAGATAATTTTTTGTCTAACGGGAATAAAGTATAAAAAATTACTTGCATGACCCAATGAATGTGTTTTGTATATGGGTGCTTTGGAAAATAGGTGGCTTGCCCCGTATGCCATGTTTCTTTCTATAACGAAAGGAGATATGAGGTTGTCGATGAGGAGATTGTTGTGAAGGTAAGGAAACGGTTCCCCACAAAATATGTGTGGTACCTTCCTATTGTCCCTAGGCTGAATGATGCAGCACCAATGGAGCGTAGGTTTAGAACGGATATTAGGGTTAGAACTTGGCTTTAGGGTAGAAAAAGTATGAGTTTATGGTTGTAGGTTAAAGGAAAAATCTGCAGAAACTGAAGGAAACAAAGATAAATTTAGGAATAACTCCTAAACCCTCTGCGTCATGCCGCGTGATCTTCTAGGCATCACACCGCGGGGTCTTTTAGGCGTTGCACCTAAAAGTTAATATGCGTCACACAACTCATAATCATGATGTAAATCGCAAGAAAATTTATTAGTCTCAATCTTTGTCTAAATTCCTCTCTAAGAGGTACATTATTTATAGCTAAGAGTAATATTACAGGAAAATGAATTTTCTTCTAGTTTTTCTAAACTAACAATGCCCTAATTAGACTCAAAAAACTAAAAAAAAATCGAAATCAAACAATTTTGAAAATAACTAACTTATTTTGAAAATAAAAACTAAGAAATATAAAACTTCTAAAGCGATGAAATACTATTCACGATTACTGTTCTTGTGAATAGTATTCTGGAAAATAAACTACTTAATTCTATTCTCATTCTTCATCACTGAAGATGTTATTTAATTACACTAAGGACGCGAAGAACATGATATGGTATAAGGATAGGGGTTTTCTTGATGATGAGTGGAAGAAATTTGACTGGATGTATCCTAAGTTTGTAGCTAAACCAAGGAATTTGAGGATGAATTTGTGTACTGATAGTTAGACCTGGCAAAATGTAACAGAACCCAAACACCCAAAATTAAATAACCGAACCGAAATTGATCAAAAAATTGAATAGTTGAATCCGGTCAATAACCCAAAACCGAAACCACCCGATTGAACCAAACCCGAACTAAAATTGCCAAACCCAAAAAGGATTTGCACCCGAACCGAACCTAACCTAAACCCGAACCCGAAAAGGACCCACACTCGAATCGAACCTGAATCTGAACTTGAACCCGAAAAATGACCTGTACCTGAAAGATGACCTGATCATACTCGAATACTACCCGATTCGAAAGAAACCGAATCGATGTTAACCCGAATTTGAAGAGATTCAAATTAATTTCAACCCAAACTAAATAAGACCCGAATATGATTGTATAGTATGAATATAATTTTTACTGTATTAAATTTTTTACTTGATCATATTAAATTGACAATAGAATTATATTTATAAAAAACATTATTATTTATTAATATGTTATTTAAGATGACAATAACACGTAAATTTAAAATGTGTAATAAATAGCATAATTAGATGAATTATTTTAAAAGTATATTTTAAATTTGTGTATTAAATGAAAGAACATTGTCACTTATTAATTTACAATTAATTTTATAAGCTAAAATTAATATTAATTAGTTCTTTTATTTATGGAAAAATCTTGTGAAAAACCATCTTTCCATAGGCATATGGAAAGACAAGGTTGAATTACAATTATAAAAGGGTAAAAGGTTTTAGTTGTAATATTAAAATTTTATTTTACAACATGTATTTATAATTTTATGACCCAATTAACTCAACCAAAAATTTTTAGCTTGATTTCTTGTAATTTATAGTTTAAACATTGATTTTTCCATAAGTTATAAAAAAGAGTCGGTCTCTTGAAAGACGGTCTTTCCATAAGTCATGGAAAGACCAAGGTTTAAAGTATAAATTAGAAGAAATAAAGATAAAATTT
>JAULKM010169384.1:0-15804 GCA_032355605.1 Rubia tinctorum | reverse complement strand
CATGGTGCAGTACAGGCCCCTTTGGACCAAGTATGTCGACTATGCAAATGAGCATATCAAATCATGCAATTTTGGCCGGTAACTTGACTGTGGTTGCATCTATGTTGGAGAATCATCAAAAGCGAGGTTCCTCAACAGCTAGTTATGCGGCCTATACTTTTCACTCACACATGAATCGATACTGTTGTTTAATGCTGTCCTTGCCTCGTGAACTTGTTGGCGCTTGTTGCTTCTATACTAGTTTAGTGTAATGCTTTTCAATTGTTCATAATGTTTTGACTTTAAACTTATATTCATTGGCTCAGAGAAGTTAACCTTTATAGAATATTTTGTTTCCTTTACTTAAATTGTTGATATTCACCATCATGTTTTAAGGTTAGCATACTAATGATGTCAAAATTCAGCCTATGCAGAGTATGTTAGATATTGTGGCATAAGTTATTTGTATTGCCTGGTTAATCTTCTTTTAAAACGGCATTTCTATTCGAGGGGTTATTTTTGAGATCCTATAGTTGGTAGTTAAATTTCTGGCTACTGATTAATGTCTGTACCTTCATGGTCTTTGTGTTCTGTGAGTTTAAAGGACGGGATTTAGCATATGCCTGCTTGCTTATGAGGTGGTGAGTGATAAGTTCAGAATTTCGCTGTATACGTGTAGAACTGTCTCTCGTGTTTCTGTATTCATCAATTGTACATAATGTAGTAGGTATGAACAAGATTCAACTTGCGAAGGTATCTGCTGAACTGGTAATTGTAGAAATTTATAACCCAAAAATTGCAGCTTTGCTGCTTAGTTTGTGAATGTGATTTTGTGATTATATGCAATATTTGATTGACTTTCGGCATGTGGTCCTATTGTTGAAGAGTATATTTTGTTATATTAGCAAAAGCCAAGTATATTGATGTGCGATGTGCATTCCCTTTCTGCAACACACGATTGAAGTGATTCTACTGCCCATTTCTGCTACCTCTTTGGTTGCATAACTTTTTCCATGTTCTCTATGTCTGACTTTGATGCGTTTATAGTGGTTGAATGACGACTCTGATTGGGTTGGGGGCTGCAACTAAGAGCAGCTGGACTGGACTGGACTGTAGAAAATGTTTATCCAAATGGACAACGAAAGCAGTGCCTGAATAAATGAATTGTTCTTAGTTCATGACTACTTTAGGTGTATAATTATTTGGAGAAGTGGAAAATGTCAACTTCACACACGCTCACCCTTGAGCACAACTTTTGAAACGTTGTTAAGGTTTACAACTAAAGATCTATGGAATTTGATAAGATGAAATCTAATGAACACTAAACTCCAGCTTAACATTTTTTATACTTATGAGTAGTGCTGGCATTTTGAGCCAAAATACCACACCAACCAACTTACCAATCGAACCACGTACCATTTGTACCAAAAACATTGGTAACCAATGATGTGGTATGGTAGTACTGTATCACAAATTTGTGATGATGATATGATAATGGTATTGAGAAAATATTACCATGGTATTACCGCACAATACCAATATTTGCATATAAAAAACATGGATAATATTATATGAAATTTAAGTTTATGTTTAGTTAAGAATTATCATTCTATAATATTAAAATCTATAAAAATAATTTGAAATAAGTAGTTTATGTTTTGGTTCCAATATGTTGGATATTAGTAAAAGTTTAAAATATTTTCTTAAATTCAATTTTTCGAAAGCTAACATTTTTGTTTTAAACCTTACAAAAAACTTATACTCTAATTTTCTTTTATTTATTATAACTTATTATAGTTCGTAATTTGATATTATTTTTACTTTATTATTAGAGAAAATATTTTGTTAGACCAACTAACAGTTAGACGAATAATGAAAAACCTCATTTTAATATTTTTAAGGTTAAAATATAATTATTTATATATTGCGACAGATTTTTTTTAAAAATCAAATTTATAGGCATCTAGTTGTAATATTTTTTTTAAAAAAATCAAATCACCCTATTAATTCAATCAATTATGAAATGAATCCATCTAAAGGTTAGTCGGTCTAAAATAAAACTTCGTGTTATTTTTATGGCTAGAGAATATATAATTTTCTAAAATTCAAAATATTCACTAGAAAAATTTAACTATTTGTAATTTGTTTTAAGAGCAAAAAAATTCAATTCATTACTTCTTATATTTGGTGGTATTCTGTCATACCGTACCGATACCAACCAACTTTTATGTATACCGATGTGTTGGTATGTCAAATATTTGGTACGGTATTTAATTTTAAAAATAACATACCGACATTGTTGGTATGATACATGGTATTAATAAAAAGTGATGGTGCTTGGGGATTTTTGTTACTTGCTCCCTCTTTCTTAGTTCTCACTTTCTATTTTCATTTGTACCAATCAAAGGTTCTTCCTATTTTGACTATTTTTCAAGCTGCACTAAATTTTTGACTGAAATTTAGCTTATTCCAATTTCCCACTCCCCTACCATTGCATAAATGCATGTACAATCAGGTAATAGAAACATTTGGTGATGGGGAAAGGAATGATGTTCATGGTTGGGCGTAGGAGTGACAAATGATCGGACGGGTCAAATACGAATTGCGTAAAATGGGTAATTAAAAAATATGGGTATGACCAATTTTATTATGGGTAAAATATGGGTCGGGTCAAAACGGGTCGAGTTGAAACCCACTCAACCCGCGGGGTGAAAGTCATTCAACTCATGGGTAAAAAAAAGGTAAACCCGCGGGTTT
This sequence comes from Rubia tinctorum, assembly GCA_032355605.1. Lineage (NCBI taxonomy): Eukaryota > Viridiplantae > Streptophyta > Magnoliopsida > Gentianales > Rubiaceae > Rubia > Rubia tinctorum. The sequence goes on along the minus strand of JAULKM010169384.1, from coordinate 13,068 downwards.
CAACCCATATATAAGCCCATATGGATTTATGTATCAACCCATATGGGTAAAACTTGCGGGTTTCAACCTATAGATTGACTCATATGGGTATACCAACTCATATGGGTAAACTCGCGGGTTTCAACCCATTTATTGACTCATATGAGTTTATATACCAACCCATATGGTTAAACCCGCGGGTTTTAACCCATATGGGTAAACCGCGGTCAACCCACAAACCCAACCCGTTCAACCCATATTTTTAAAATATTCATTTGACCCATTACCCATTTTACCCATACCCATACGAGTTTAAAATTAGATAACCTTTTTGACCCGCGGTTTACGGGTCTATTTTGCCACCCTGGCCGATAAATGTTGTCAGTTTTCAATGTGAGAATCTGAATTACTCACTGCTAATATGACAATTTTATTAATAATTTATAACATTTAGAATTATAGACTATATGACAATGAGTTCGTCTTTTAAAAAATTATCTTTCAATAAGTTGTGAAAAAAATTAATGTTTAACTGCAAATTATAAAATATCAAGGTAAAATTTTTGAATTGCACTAGTCGGGTCATAAACTTATAATTACTGTATGTTGCATATAACAATTAAAATATTTTATCTTTTTATCATTTCGATTCAACCATGTATTTGCATATGCACATGGAAACACGATTTTCCCAATATTTTGCCTATGGCATTTATCTAAATACAATCCATCAGCGTAAATTTAAGTATTACCATATTCCGCTATTTTAACTTGAAATTAAGTATTTTTAAATTTTTTTGATTTGATTTTATTTTGTCTTGAAACCTTTTATTTCACCACTAAAGCATGACATAAAATCTTGTTTTATGTTGACTAACTGTAAATAGGGCCACTTTATAATTGATGTAACTAATGTGGTGATTTAATTTTGTTTTTATTTATTGCAATGAGATTCTTATAATTTTTTGAAGAGTAAGTGCATATATAAACCTATATAATTCACATAACTACAAATATAACATTGCAATAATTTAAAGTGACAATATAACCTTAGATAGCTAGTGTATGTGCAAATATAATTTTTTTTCCGACAGTTTGAACCTGGATCATTTTAAAAAGACAAATTTACCTCTATATGGAAAAAAATAAAATATACAAAAAGCCCTAATCTCCTTGTTTTCGAAACCCGGGAATGACATCATCGCCTTATTTTCGATACTACCCCTGCCATTAGGGGTGTTCAACCGGTCGATTTGTTGGTTAGGTGGTTAATCGGTTTCGGTTTTCACCAGTTTATAAAAATTTATAAGGAACCGAATAACCGACCGATAATGTTGTCAGTTTTACCGGTTCGGTTAGTATCAGTTTTGGTTGATGTGTCGGTTATTACCGTTTATCATATATATCATTCATTTAAAATTAAAGATATAAATTCATATTAATATTGATTAGTAGTTAGAACCGTTAAACTTGGAATATAAGGTACTTTTTTTTAGAAATTGGATAATTGTGTTGCATAAGAGTTGAATAGTTTTTTGAATTAATATTAAAATTGTATCCCATAGATAATTATTAGTGTTGGGCACAATTATAAGCTACATCGATTGTTGTTTGCATAATTATTTGCTTTAGGCATAATTATTATTTAAAGATATATGTGTTAATAATATAGAGTTTAAATAATAGTTAATTTTGGTTAGTAATTTAAAGTTTTCTTATTGAGTTTGTGATCAAAGGCCAAAGTTTAATGAATTAATTTTTGGGGTTGAAATAAATAAATTTATTATTATGCTATAAAATCTCTTACTGGTTATCTGGTTAGACTGATTACAAAATAATAAAACCAATAAAGAATCCGATTAACCAACATAATCGGATAACCATGACTGATATTAACCGATTAACCAATTAACCGGTAAATCGAATTAAATACTCGTTCAGTTCTGATCGGTTATCGATTTTCTGGTTTTTTTGAACATCCCTACCTGCCATCGTCCCAAACTCCTCGCAAATCTTGGCTCCTTCATTACATCCGTTGGCTTCCCATCGCTTCTAGCTTGATACTCTCACCGACTAAAGTTGTAACCCAAGCACCGATGTCAACGCCTAGCCCATTCTTTTCCAGATTGAAGCCCATCGCTTCCAGCTTGAAGCCCTCACCGACTTAAACTGTAACCCAGGCACTAATGCCGACGCCTAGCCCGTTCGTTTCTAGGTTGAAGCCCATCGCTTCCAGCTTAGAGCCTCACAAAGTGAAGTTGTAACCCAGGCGCTGACGCCAATGTCGATGAACATTTTTGCCTACCCCCCGCGGCACGTCCATGGAGATTAACCATGCACTGGCCCATTCAAATATCACCTGCAACGTCCTCCCCCGCCACGAACGAGAGGGTGAATTTCTGACATAATCCGCCCTGCTTGAAACCCCTTTCCAAATTAACATAATCTATCCCCGGGAAACCTATCAACGGCAGGATAGCAGGTGATGCATTCACAATGAGGGAGTGGGGGCGAGGTTGGCGCTAATTCAGAGCGTCTCGTGCACTAGTTGCTGTGCGTCCGTCGAGGACGGCGACGTCGCCGTCAATGTCCGTGACCTTGAATTCGATGGATTCTTCTGCTTCATTGTGGATTGTGGATTCAACTATTTTTTGGTGATGATATTTAGAGGTAGATAGAGAAAATTTGTTTGTTTTGTTTGCTAGTGGTGTAGGAAGGAGGCTGACGGGAGTGGCGGTTGGTGGTGGTGGTGGGTGAAGGCTGATGGGACGGTGAGAGTGGCGGTGGTTGTTGAAGGAGAAAGAGTCATTTTTGTCATTGAAAAATTTGTATTAGGTTGAAGAGTATTTTGGTCATTTTCGGTTAGTCAATGGTCAGAAATAAATAGTCAATGCTAGAATATATATGTTTAGTGTATCCAACAATATATATACACACATACCCACTCCGTATTTTATATAATAACAACAAATTTTCTCAAAAGCAGGAGTATTGTTTTTGAGGGTTTTCATCACTATATTTATCTATGATTTGGCTGCGAAGCGAGTTTCGCACCTTTCAAACATTTGCGCTCCAAATGTCATTAACTCCTCTTGATTAGTTATTATACTATTAATTCATTTTATTTACTAATATGACCTTATACTTTTATGAATGTATTGATACAAGGTTATATGTTTTAGAAATGTGTTGATATAACTCTATTAGTTTTCATAATAAGTTGATATAATTTTACATGTTACAATGGCGGTGACGCGACGGTGTTGCGGCAGTGAGTAAGAGTATAATTGTCCATCTAAATTCAACTTTTGATTCGAGAATATTTTTTATGATTTCAAATGTGATCAACACCCGAAACATCAAAGTTTACGCTATTACCTGATGTTATTGACGTTTTCAATAAATAATTAGTGTTGTCTTTTACTTTCAAATAATTGAGGATTACATTGATATTTTCATAATTATATAGGGCTATGTTGGTATATTGCCTCTAAAACAATGTGATGGGAGTAATTGGCCAGTTGAACGCAGCGCAAAGCCTAATTATTTCCCCCATCGCTTCATTCGTACGCACGAGAAATGATTTTTATATCTATCTAATAATTATAAATGATTTATTTGTACTATAAATTCATCTGAAACCCTCTCACATTTTCTCTCTCCTCCGCATTTCGTTACTCCATTGCCTCCGTTTCTCTCTCTAAGATCCGCTCGCATACCCTCGCAAAACCCTAGCTCCATCGCCGGACCGCCGCGCCCGCGGGGAGAGAGAGTCTTGGAGATTTCACGAAGACAGAGAAGCGAGCAGAGTCTTGCTGCTCTCTCCTCCTCCATTAACACCGATTCGTATCTTCAGGTATATCACAGATCGCGCGCCACTAGCTTTTTATATTTGCACGTACATTCTTCCGCTAGCTTAGCGACGCCATCGTCCTAAGAGCTAGGGTTTCGTTGTATTCTCGTCTGTTGACAACTGTTAGGGTTTTGTAGGTTACGAGAGGAATCTATCGGCGATGGCAGCAGCAGCAGCAGTAACGGTCGCTCAAGCTGTTCCTCCTCAAGTTGTTCCTCCTGAAGTTGTATGTGTTGATTTTTTAAGAGTTTTTCCCGATATGATCTCCTCTTATTCTATTGTGTTAGTGTTTTGACGTGTTTCATTTTTTGAATGATTTGTATGATTAGGTTGGGAATGCTTTCGTGCAGCAGTACTATCATATTTTGCACCTCTCGCCTGAGCTGGTTTTTAAGTTTTATCACGAGACCAGTAAGCTAGGGCGGCCTGGTGATGATGGCAACATGGTTATCACCACCTCTATGCAAGTATATAACTTTAGTTTTGCTGTTAGTTTTGATACTCTCATTTTGATTAAAGTGTTTTGTACAACTATTCTTGTTTTACTGTTTTTAAATGGTAGCTTAGCTTACAAATTGTATGAATAGAGTTGGATCATCTATTTTAATTTTTGGTGTTAAACTGGTGCTGTTCAGAGAATGAATTTCAAAATTAAGTGTTGAATGGGAGTGATTGAAAAACAATGAAGTTTGTATTAGCCTTCTATTTAAACGAACTTCAGTGTGGCTGGTTAGTTCATTTGCGATGAACGATCCTCTATAATTAGTGAAGAAGAAATGTTACTGAGAACTGGATACTGGAAATTAAGTGTTAGATTTGAAATGACTGTAAGCCTAAGCTGTGTTTGTATTGATTGCATGTTTCTGATTTATCCAGTTCTAAGATTTTGTTTGTGTTTTTGAAATATTTATAGGCGATAAATGAAAAGATACAGTCCCTCAACTATGGTGCGATTAGGGCAGAGATCAAATCAGTTGATGCTCAAGAATCTTTCGGTGGTGGGGTGCAAGTTCTTGTGACTGGATATCTGATTGGGAAAGACAATAAGATCCAAAATTTTGCCCAGACCTTTTTCCTTGCTCCTCAGGATAGGGGTTATTTTGTCTTGAATGACATCTTTCGTTACATTGAAAATGGAAACCAGCAGAGTGAAATTGCAACTGCCGTTGCAAAAGATGTCGTGCCTCCGGCTGCTCCTGAACAGGGTATACATCTTTCCCATTAATTTAGTTCTATTTCTAGTGTCTGGCTGGGTTCAACTGTCTGAAGTCTGATGGAGCATTTTGTTCATCATGTTGCAGATCCTACCCCACCTCCTGTGCAGGAAACTCTTGCTTCTGAGATTAGCACCTCTTCTGCTGAGGAAGTTAATGGTGGGGAAGTATACAATCCACCAGAAGAGAATGTGGATGTCCCTATCACAGAAGAGGAGATTCCAGTGGCTGAGGTAGTTGATGAAGTTCAGTTTGAACCACAAGCTATGGCTGAGTCTAACACCAAAGCTGAAGATCTTCCAAAGAAGTCTTATGCTTCCATTGTGAGTATTTACTGGATCTTGTAGTTTTAATTGTATTTTTCAGTGATATCCGATACGTGAAACATTGGCGACTTTGTCCAGGTAATGGATCTCAAGGAAAGTGCCGTGGCATTTTCACCTCCCACGCCACCGGCTAGGAAATCAGTGCCCAAGATTGTCGAGCAAGTGAACACTCTTCCAGAACCAGAATCTAATGGAGTGGTTCCTCGCTCAGACTTCATTGAAAATGGGAATCATCAAGAGGGAGAAGGTACTCCACTCTGGAGTTGTCTTAAGCTTTTTTCCCCTCCACTGTTGTCTTTGTTTTCATTTAATAATTCAGCTTAGGTTTGTTTAATTATACATTTGTAATTTTCTCATGCCCTTCTCTGATTGGCGAACAGCTGATGGCTATTCAATATATATCAAGGGATTACCAATGAATGCTAGTGTATCTATGCTTGAGAATGAGTTCAAGAAGTTCGGATCCATTAAGAATAATGGCATTCAAGTGAGAAGTAATAGGGTAAGCGTACACTTTGTCTCTTAGCTTGAAACATGGTGGTTTGTGACCTTATGAGTTGTCCGCATTGCTACTTTTGCAGCCAACAGGTTTTTGTTTCGGCTTTGTGGAATTTGAAGTGCCAAGTGCTGTCCAGAAAGCAATTGAGGTGCTTATTTTATTACGATTTTCTTTAAAGACTTATCTCACGTTTTATACTATTTGCATATATTTAGCTTTTAAGTTTTTGTTGCTCTATGCTGGGTTTTAAGTAGTGCGCTTAAGCTCAATTAAGCATGCTCAAAGTGCGGAGCGCATGGTAGAGTGCGCAGGGCAAGATAGAAAGCTCACTTTAAAGCGTTTTTTAGCGCTTGTCAATGCGCAAAGCGAAAGCAGGCTTTTGGGCTGAGTATGGTTTCTATATTTTGTTTCCCTTTTTATAATTTAATATTAGCTTCCAGGGTCGACTAATTCACCTTTTATGAATAATTGGGTTAAATACATTTATAACTCTTTTGGCTGAAAGTGTTTGTATAACCCTGCAATCTTATAAAGTGCTAAATAACCTCAACTAATTATTGTTTGTGCCAATACTTTCAAAATATTTGTGCCGATATAACCAAACTCCCTACTTCCGACATTGATCCAAAACATTCCGACATTGACTAAAAACTGAAATAACCAAATTACCCTCTAAATCAAAGCTGACAATTAAATACCTATTTTACCCTTAGTTTCTTTCACCTTGAACCCACCTTCGCCAGCCCTGCCTCCTTCCACCTCCACCACTCTAACCGCGCCACCTCCACCTCCACCTCCACCAACACCAACCACGCCACCTACACCAACACCACTCTAACCACGCCACCTCCACCTTAACCACTAACCACACCACCTCCATCACCGCGCCACCTCCACCACTCTAATCCTGCTGCCAATTAAAATAACCCCATCCCAATCAAACAGCCGGGAAACACAGCTCCGTCTTGCCTGGACATTAAATCTCTGGGCCGTTGAGGCTAGTTCTTTGGTGACCTTTTCATCTTCGGGAATCACCCAAATTCTTCACCGCCTAGGAGAGGTCAGGCCAAGTTTTTAGGTTGCTAAATTCGTCACCGTTTTGTCCCCAGCCCAAGTTAGGTTGCTGAATTCTCCGCTGGGACCCTTTTACACTATACGGCATTGTTAGGCTCCTGCGCAGGGCGGCGAAGCTCTAGAAGCAGCAAAGAATTTTGGCAACGTTCGTGGCCCACCCGGGAAGCTCTCGAAGCTGCAAAGAATTTGGAACAAGGACGAAGGGTGACACGGGTGTGGAGGTGGCTGACGGGGCTGAGTGAGGAGGGAGTGGTGGTGGCGGCTGAAGGTGGAGGGGGGTGACATCGGGAAAGATCATATGAGACCACACGACGGGGGTATTCACACGACCGTTTAAATACGGGTTGCGATTCGGGGCTCCGGAACTCATCACCTTGTTCGTCTCCGCTTTCACCAGGTTAGTAGTTAGATGGTGGAGTGCGGTGGGTACCTCTGCTCCGACAGTGGTGGAGGGAGGTTTTGAGTCCGCCGGTGGAGCTCGGACGGCCGCGTCACATCGGAAGGGGGTGGTGTTTGATTCGGTTTTTAATGTTTCAGAAGAAAAGGGAATGTAAGGAAGATGAAGGATTAGGGAAATTATAATTCAGGGGTAAATTTGTCATTTCAGCAAATTTCGGTCAATTTGCTGTTGACTAATAAGTCAACCAAGTCCAGGGTTATTTTGGCAGTTTCTAAAACTGCAAGGTTATATTGTCACTTTCAGCCTAAAGTTAGGGTCATTTTAGCACTTTAACTCTAAATAATTCAAGAATCCTTCGATCTTAGTTCATCTTGCTACCCTTAAAACTTTGAATTTGTTACTGTGTTGAAAATTTTATTTGCCTTTTATGATTTTGTGTAATTATTCTAAGTTTGTTATTTTCTAAGTTGTGCCATTAATGAAATTTTCCTAGTTCATGTTTTCCACACGCTTTTATCCGAAAAGCGCGCGGTAACTTTTACTGTTGGCGCTTTATTGCACTTTGTACTTTTATAACCCAGGCTCTATGAAATCATGAGGCCATGTAACTTGAATTTTTAAATGAACTTCTGGTTTGCCTCTAAATGTTGATTTTGTTCAAGGGTATACTGAACTCACGTGTACTCATTTAAGCGTGCTTTTGATTAAGCTGCTCTGGTTTTTATGTTTTCTAATTTTGCTCTCATGAACATGGGGCAACAGAAAATCTTTTCATCTTGAGTCTGCTGCTGGTATTTCTCTCCGATGGAGCGCAAAACTATACTTTTCTTAAACACCAAAGCCTTTTAGTTTTGTTTCCACTGTTGAGATGTTTCTGTCATAAGTTTCTTCCTGTATAATGGTCTGTTTTTGCTTAATCCATGGGACACTGATACCACCATCCTGTTACTGAGCCCCTGAAATTCTGTCTTGTGAAGTTGAAAGCATTTTACTTCTTCTAGGTGCATTGTCGTCACCCATCTTGGCTTTGCTACTTGTTTTAAGACACCAGTGTCATCTCTTTTGGGTGATCATTAGTTTTATTTTTCCCACTGTTTTCATGGCCAATTATTTGAACCTCTACTAAATATTTAGTAATTTAAATCTGGCTGGTGGTGTTTGTGGCTGTTGGTGATAAGTATTTTTCTCTCTCTCAGCGACTCTTTTCACATAATTAGATTTGTTATCAATGACTCTGACATCATACTTTGCTTGTTTTTTTATATGTTATTTTATAATTTGATCCCGTTTCTTTCCTATGAAGATGTCCTTTGTGCTTTAATTTGTTTGACCTTGCCTTCTCAGGCTTCTCCTGTTCTACTTGGAGGGCGTCAGGTGGTTGTTGAGGAGAAGAGGTCTACCAATTCTCGAGGTGGGTTATTTCTCGCTGATGGGTTTGCTTGTGGATTGGTGTAATTCTAACAATTCTTTTCAATACTGGATCTTGTTGAGACTCTACAACCATTTGAGAAATAAAAATATAAATTCTGGTAGTCAATTCTGTTGTGGGTCTGGTTATGTTTTCATTACCTGCCTCGGTATGACACTGTATCCTCTTTTATAGGAAATAACAGGGGACGGTTTCAGCCTGGGAGGGGTTCAGGATACAGAAATGACGGGGTTAGAGGAGGACGTGGAAACTATGGAGGTGGTAGGGGATACGGTCGAGGTGATTTCAGCAGCAGAAATGAGTACACCAGAGGGGGTAATCGAGGAACCTCATCAAACCGCGATGGATACCAGAGGTCCGATAGCGATGGTGGACGCATGAACCGCACGGGTGCTGGTGGAATTGCAAATGGAGTGGCAAGAAGTACAGCACCTCGGGTTTCTGCTACTGCATGAACAACACGTAGGTTAGGAGTGGGAGGTGGATTTTTTTTGCAGTTGGAACAAGTGACTAGGAAGTACAATTAGGCAGGTTTTATTTCTCGGCTGGTGAAATTTACATTGGGAATTGTTTTGAAATTCTAAACTAGTATCATTTTTCCCCAGTAGCGGCTAGCAGTGTAGCTGGATAAGTAGGTAAAAGATCTGTAATTTTGATTTTGTAACAGATACGGTGCTCTATTAAGAGCACCTTGCGTCCATGTCATTTTGTTGCGGGCAATTTTTGTATTTGGACAAATTAGTTGAGTTGAACCGGAGATTGGTGGTTTGGTGCTTCACTCTAGGTACTCTTTTGAGGAACACATATTATTCCATGGCAATGTATTAGTTGCATATTTTTAAAGCTTGTTCAGTAGATAAGTCTCTTGGGATCTTGATGAGGAAATGTGATCCATTTAACATTGTTAATACACGTAGCAACATGATAGCAGTCGAGGGCATCATGTGAAAATTAGCAAGATCTAGCTTTCCTGTTAAATTTTAGTCGAACCAGGGAGAAATCTGTTTCTAATTAAACTGCAGGATGCACATTAGCTTGCCTGCTTTGCTATGAAACCCCTTAGGCAGACCAAAGATAACCAAAATGATATGTAAAGATAGAATACGAGAGGCCTCTACACCACCGTGGTTGGATTAGTTACCCTAGAGAAGAAGGAATGACAGTTATGTGTCGGAGGGGATGGCTTATGTCTGTCGCTCCGGCGTGCTCCACAAATTGAGCCGGCGAGAAAGAAGTCCCGTGGCAGACACAGATGATCCTCACATCTGCCGCGTTCGTGTATCTGTATAGGAAACCAGTTATGGTTTTCCTGTTCGGACCATTTCCCGTGGTGGTGACAAAAGGCATTCGTGTAAGAGTCGGCGGCATGCCCCCGACCTTGGGAGCTTCCTCTGCGCTTTGCTGCTTCGGAGGACTGGAAACAGGATTCTCCGGCTTCGAGGTCGATGCATCAGCTCCCGGATCGGGTTTGGAACTCGCTGGCGTGCTATCTGCGCTACAATGCGACTCTTTTAATACGATCATATCCTTGGGGACGTCCGTTGTTGGCATTGCTTCAGGTTGATTCGGAGTATCCTTATTTGGTGCAATACGAATGCTACTGGAATGGCTTCCGGTGTCGCTAGTGCTTCCACCTGAAACAGTGCGAAACAAAATTAACCAGAAAACCTTCATCAAATTGCAGAAAGAACAAATGTGTTGCATCTCCGAAAATGGAATCTGAGCAAACAATTCTATGTTCTTGCAAATCATTCTCAACTTGGGTTTAGTATCTATTGTTCAAATCAGATTTCTAATCCCAGAACATTGAGAACAAAAAAGACGCAAATTTTCCCACCTTTTCCGGATGTGCTTCTGTAATCTGAAATTGCGGAAGAACTCCTCTCTAGAGACCCATTGCCGCCGACAACCTTCAGGCCCACATTATTCCGACCGAGGTTGCCGGAATTTCGCGCAGCATTATTATCCACTCCCCCATTATGAACATAGGGCCTGAAACTCGCCGGCGCCGCAGCGTACGCCTGTAAATAGCCATTCTTCAACGGCCCACTCTGTTTCTGCTCATTTCCATAGTTAACATAATTGGTAACCTTAGCCGCCGACTCCTTTCTCCTACCGGACTTATCTTCGACAAATTCTTCGTCCTCTCTCATCTTCCGACATCGAGCCCTTTCTTCAAGCAGCTGCTCCTCAAGCCTCCACATTTTCTCCTCCCTCTTCCTCTTCGCCTCCAGCCTCCGCATTGCCTGAATCTCCCGTCTCCGGCAGAGATCAGCCGCACCGGAACTCCCCCCCTCCACTTGCTCTGCCGCACCATTGACAGCAACCCTTTCATTCTCCGTCCTCTGCTTCTCGCATTCCCCATAGCTTCCTCCGATTGAAAGCTCCAAACTCAGCTCAGTTTCATCGTCACTCTCCGCCGCACCAGCTGCAGAAACCTCCCACATTTCTTCGTATAATAAATGCAGAAAAGAAACTAAGAGAAAAAACTTCAGAAACGCGATTTCTTGAATTCAAAGCTTTGTCTGAGAGCCAGCTCAGAGGAGAAAAGAGGGATATAGGGGGGGAGAGAGAAAAGGAGCGGTTTTATTGTGTGACTGTGCCACGTGGAGGGAGGAGCGAAGGTCGGCTGACACGTACGATGAGGAAAGCAATGATCGTACAAAGGGCTCTTTTTCTTACACTTTCAATTCAAAGCGTTAAGTACGGTTAACCCACTAATCCCGATTTAGCGGTTGGATAATCAATCATCTTTTTCAATATTTTTTGACTCCTCCTAACCGCCAAAAACTCAAGAGACCGCGACGCGTGTTTCGTTTCCATGTGACTTTTTGGCGCGCAGCGGTGTGGGGTAGGGGACACCTGGGATTAGATCTTCATGTCGCATGGTGAATCTGCACCGTCGCTTTCGCACGTGAAATTTTCCACGTGGAGGGATGAATGTTCGACACGTTTACGAGGCGGGCCCGGATTTTATGGACGTGGAGTTTCTTTACGTTGGGGAATGCAATGATGAAGTGATGTGACAGGCCGGTTGGATATGGATATGGATACGAGCCGTTGCACGAATGGGTCGGGTTGGATCCAGGGTTTCAATGTTTGAACGTTGTAGCAGTGACTAGTGGATAAAGCGAGACTTCAATTGGCGCAAATAATTTCCATTCAAATTCCATACGGTTTGAAAAAATTAAATAAGAAAAATGATTTTTTAACGTTACATAATTGAATATACTCCCTCCGTCCCACTTTAAATTGTTTATTTATTTTTTTCACGGCTTTCAATGATCATGTTTGACTGTAAATATCTCTAGTTACATATAATAATTTCGCATAAAAAAATAATAATTAGAAAATAAATGTTGAGCTAAATATAACAATATATATTTATTATTTATATATTAATTTATATTTAGTTCAAAGTTTTCAAAGTTTAACTTTTAAAAGAAATAAACAATTTAGAGTGAGACGGATGCTAAGTATCATCATTTTTCACATGCAGCACAGGCTCTAATTTTCACATGCAGGCTACGTATCATCATTTTATCAACAGATCGGGTTATAGTCGAATGGGAAGATCAAGAATCAACCTCAAACCAACACTTAAGAGTACTCAGTTTCAAGACATCTAAAATATAAGCCTCATTTCCGATCTGCAACCAACAAGAAATGACATAAAACATCAGTAAATGTCATTGGAACACAAATGTAATCAGAATATTTTCAAAATGTTCAACACTTATCATTTTCGAGCTTCATGTTTTTTCATTGAGATTCATCACCTCACTGAGATAAGGAATTAATATTTCATCGACCCTAAATCTGACATCGTCCCTATCATATAAAAGGGTCATATCTTTTAATACAAATCGGGCATATGATTCATTGGGGATCGAGAGACCCGTTGGTTCAACTTTGAACGACAACCAACGATGGTGGAGGAGCCTTCCAAGGCCAATGAGTAAGGTCGTGCTCCTCCAGCCACTGGCGGATGTACGTGGGGGGTTGGAGGTGCAGTGGCGGAACCAGGACCTCTGGCAAGGGGTGGCGGAAAAGGCGTAATTTTTTTTTGCACGCTTAATACAATAAAAAAAATGTCACGCTGAATAGAACAAAAATTTTTTTGCACGCTTAATACTACAAAATTATAACGACCAACTATTACATAATATGAAGGTGTTCATAAGTACGAAAAGTCACTGGATAAAAAATTACTTTCAAATACTAGTGTTGCTAGAAGAAGAACTACTAAAAACCGGTGACAATTGTGTCCTACGATGTTGCATACGCTGATAAC
>JAULKM010169374.1:0-15804 GCA_032355605.1 Rubia tinctorum | reverse complement strand
AGAGAGATTGAGAAAAATAATATATTTAATTGGTAAGAGACCGCTAGCGGTCTCTACCACTGCACATGGCCTAAGGGATTTGCAGGAGGAACAAATACCCCCCGCTCTACAGCTGAGATTAGCCTGGATAAAGGAGGAGAAATCTCAACACCAGAGAAAGAAGATAATGAAAATGAAAGATATATGCTCAGTACATAATCATTAGCTCAAATGAATAACAACAATGAAGATGAAGAATTCAATCCAGACAGGATGGACAAAGCTCAGACAGATCCTACTGCTCCTCCTCAAGACCAAATAAACCCAGGTATCTCTGATCCTTCTCTTGGTAAGAGAAGCTTTTTCAGCACTCCTAATCTTATGATGACTCGTGCAAAGTTAAAAAACGCAGTTTTAAATGATGTGTAAAACACTTACATGGAATATTAGAGGAATTCATAAAGGATTTACAAGGCTTAAGAAATTAGTCCAGATACATAATATTGAAGTTGTCATTGTTATTGAACCTAAGAAGCAGAAATGCAAACTTAATGTTTTCATGACAAAACAAAACTTTCAATACTCTGAATCTTTGGATGATGATCACATATGGATTTTCTTCAAACACACCATCCAGGGCATCTTACTATTTAGACGTGAGAGATTCTTACAGTTTCTAGTCACACACACTCATGCTAACATCTCTATTCAATTGTTTGTTGTATATGGATACCATGATAGGGCACTAAGAATAGCCATGTTCTTGGAACTAGGTAGAAGGTTAAATGCCACTTCTGACCCTTGTATTCTGACAGGAGATTTCAACATAATTAGAAGCATTACTGAATACAAGGGGAGATCAGTTCCTAATCTAAATGCAGTAAATGAATTCAACTCATTTCTAATTACAAACAACTTCACTGAGGTTAACACCCTAGGTAATTTGTATACATGGACTAATGGAAGAAGAAACCAACAGAGGGTTTTGGAGAGGCTGGATAGAACTTTGGGTAATCAGGAACTTTTTGATGCGTTTCAAAATAGCAGTGTCCAGGTATTAGGTAGGGGAAACTCAGACCACAACCCACTGTTACTGACTTTAGAAATGCATTTTAAGAAATTTATGAGGCCTTTCATATTTCAGTCTATATGGTTAAATAGGTCAACACTGCTCCCCCTCATAGAACAAAATTGGAAGGAACCAGTGACATCTTAAGGGATGATAGGCTTTTCCACCAAATTGAGTAGGTTAAAAACATTCTTAAAGAACTGGAATAAGGCAGAATTTGGAAACGTTTTTGAGAATGTATTAAATGCTGAAAAGAAAATTGCAGAGTTAGAGCTGAATTTAGACACATCCTTCAACCTGCAAGATCACATAAGACTTAATGAAGAAAATTCTAGGCTAGTTAGGTTATTAAAGGAAGAACATGATTTTTGGAGGCAAAGATCTAGAAAAAAGTGGTTAAAATGGAGATCTAAATACCTCCTTCTTCCATAGTAGTGTCAAGTCTAAAACAGCTAGGTTAAGAATTAATAAGATCCGGAAGGAAGATGGGCATTGGATTTAAGAACATGATCTAATAGGAGAACATGCCGTTTCCTTCTTCAATAATCTACTCACAGATGAAACAAATGAACATTCAGGTGTAGATATGAAGCATTTCCTTAATTTCATTCCCAATGTAATTACTGAGGAGGATAACATTGGATTACTAAAAATGGTGGAAATGGAAAAACTGAGAGCAGTGGTTTTTAACCTGGGAGAGGATAGCTCCCCAGGTCCGGATGGTTTTAATAGCCTATTTTTTAGGAAGGCTTGGCCAATAATAAAGATGGATCTTCTAGGCAGTGCAGGAGTTTATGTGTGGAGTTAAACTACCCAAATCCTTTGCTAGCACATTCATAACACTTATTCCAAAAACTCAGACACCTAAGAAACTATCTGAATTTAGGCCTATAAGTCTTAATAATTTTCGAAATAAAATTATATCCAAGATCATAGCTAAAAGAATCAAGCCTTTGCTCCCTAAATGCATCTCACTGGAACATTTGCTTTCATAAAGGGTAGAGAAATAGCTGACAATGTGTTAGTCATGCAAGAAATGGTTAAATTATTGGATAAGAAACCTTATGCCCTTAACATGCTAACAAAGATTGATATGTCTAAAGCTTTTGATAGAGTGTCTTGGCCAATGTTAAACTCCTTACTGCTAAAATTTGGATTTCATGGACACTTAGTATCACTCATTTTAGGTAACATCAGCAGTGCTTGGTTTTTAGTGTTAATAAATGGTACACCCTTTGGCTATTTTAAGTCATCAAGGGGATTGAAACAAGGAGATCCATTATCCCCCACTCTTCAATTTCATCATTGAGCTATTAAATAGGGGATTAAAATTTATGTACCATAATAATCATATTGAGTACTTTAGGTTGCCTGCTGGAGCTCAACATATAACTCACTTCTCTTATGCTGATGATACTGTAATCCTACTTAAGGAAACCTTGAAATCCTTAAAAAATTTGGTTGTTTTCCTGCAATGCTATGAAAACACATGTGGTCAGAAAATCAATTTTTAGAAAAGTGCTTACCTAGTAGGAAATAAAACCAGCTCTGTGAGAAGGGATGTGATTAAAAGGATCACAAGAATGGCTGAAGGTTTTTTTTCCTTTTCCGTATCTAGGGGTTACCATTTTCAAAGGTAGGAAAAAGAACCATTACTTTCAACATCTAATAGAGAAATTACATGCTAAAGTCCTACACTGGAACAATAGATGGTTGAACCTTGCAGGCAGAATGATACTCATCAAACACGTATTAGCTTCTATTCCACAACATACATGGTGCATCATGGCTCCTACAGGTAATACTTTAGATAACTGGAGATCTATGTTTGCTAATTACTTGTGGGGTAAATCTGAGGTTGGGAATAGAAGACATTGGAAAAGCTGGGAGTCTCTATGCTTTCCAAAGGAAGAAAATGGTATGGGATTCAAAGATTTAAGAACCTTAATAGATGCCTTCTCACTTAAGCTCTGGTGGAAAGTATAGCATAGTCAAACAATGTGGGCAAAGTACATATGGTCAGTAACTCTATCTCACAGAACATCGGACCATCGGACCCTTGGAGGAGAATATAAAAAAGTATTACAGATGGCTGAAGAAAAATCTCAAATTATACCAGGTAGAGGTGACTGCAGTTTCTGGATAGCAAGATGGACAAATGAAGGACCTTTGATAGACCTGTGGCAAGGAAATGAGGATGTACCACTCCCAACTCTGAACATAAAAGAATTTCTACAGAATATGGACTTCTTTATGCCCACTCTGGAGATAAACCTACCACAAGGAAGCTTGATTGAGCTAAGGAAGGAGTGGATACTCACGGAAGAAGGCAATGATGACATGATTTGGAAGCCATCAACAATAGGTACTTTCAGCATTTCATCGGCTTACAATACAATTTGAAAAAAGAGGAGAGAATCACCCAGTCTTAAAAAGGTATGGAAGTTAGTTCCTCCTAAGTTCTCTACCTTTATGTGGAAATTGTTGAATTACTTGCTGCCTTTTGATGATGTGCTGAATAGAATAGGAATATCTCTAGCATCTAAATGTGTTCATTGCAATAATATAGACAATATGGATCATTTCTTTAATTCCTGCCCTGTAGCTGTGCAAATCTGGAAGTACATATTTCATCTAGATAGCATTCCTCATAGAGACTTCCTCCATTTATTTGACAGATTATCTTGGATATGGTCGGCACATTCTATGTCACCTGCTAGGCACAAAATTTTGTATATCCTATCTATCATAACATGTTGGGTTCTTTGGAAATCAAAGAAAAATTTTGTATTCCAAGGCTCAGTGTACTCTAGCCAGTTTATGATTCGGGAGATTAATGTGCTAACCTCTCAAGTCCTATCTTTAAACCCTACTGTGAAATCAAATGATCTGGATATATTCATACAGAGAGGTCTTATGATGTTCTTTATTGATAAACCGGTTAGAACTATTACATTAGTCACCTGGACTGCACCTTCAAGAGGTTTTAAGGTCAACTCGGATGCTTCATATAAGAAAAACTGCAGATCTAGGCTAGATTTTATTTTGCAGGGACTCAAATGGAAGATGTATTCAATTGGGCAGGGAATATATGAAAGCTGAAGATCCCCTAATAGCCGAGTTAGGGGCTGCTATCAAGTTCATCAAGGTAGGTATTCAGAATAACAGGCTACCACTAATTCTAGAAGTTGATTCATTGCAGGTAAGGAGAATTCTGAGGCAGGAAGGAAAACCCACATGGTCCTGTAAAATGACTGTATGGGAAGCAAATTCTCTAATCAACAGATATCACATCATAATACAACACATCCCAAGAGAAGGAAATGGAGTGGCTCATTGTTTGGCAGTCTTAACCAGGAATATTCAACAACAGGAGTCTCGGGAATAACTTCAATCCGGCATGCAATCACAAAGTGATCGACTTAACCTACCGAATTTGGGAATGACAATAGAAACATGAAGGAAGAATAGATCTGCGGGACAACAACATGCAAGAATTCGTATACTGCCTTCTATTGGAAGGGCTTAATGTCCTTCTGGCTTGGAAAACTAATAACACAGGGGGTGGAGTTAGTTTTCACAAGAATCATGTACACTAAGCTCTACCAATCGGCTATACTTTAGACTAGTTTACATTGTGTATGCTTCTACGTTTCAACGTTTTGTTTTTATTTATTTATTATTATTTTGGAGTGATCAAGAAAACATCTTGATCCTTTTGTATTAAACTGGTTTTTGATGGGCTTGGGTGGCCAATAAATACCCCTGCTTCTGCGGTTTCATTTAAAAAAAGAAGAAGAAAGGTGTAGTAGTGATTTTTTTCTTCAATAGATTGTGTGTGTAGCATTTCAGTTGATGACTTGACTACATTTTTTTACAATATTAGATCAACAAGGTGTAGTGATTTGGAAATCTTTTCGGTCCAGATTTCATTTATGTTTCACCATTCCAGTGATTTAGTAGTACTTGATCAGAATCAGTGATAAATGGATGGTTGTTGGTTGATACTTGATAATGCAGTCATGCTCATGATATCATCTTTGTTCCATAGTTGTTCGACACCGGATAAGATCCTCCTTGAGGTTCTTTTCACCCTAATGTGAATTTGATTACTATGAAAACCATAGGAATCTGCTTATCATATGAGATCCCAGTTTTTTTTGATGAACTGAGTTATATATTAAGCACATTATCAACCATAAACAAGAGTTTAAGCCATCACCCTTAGCCTTTTTACAAAACCGGATCTATCTACCACATGTTAATCAAAATGCAACTCTAAACAGTGAGAGAATTTCTCCAATTACACTCAGAAAGAATCATTTCTATCAATATCTCCTTCTTCTGCTCTTTTGCTTTGAAGATACGTTGGTTCATTTCAATCCATATCTGATAAAGAAAAGTTGAGTACAGCTGCATTTTGCTTCATTTCCTCCAGGTCTTTAGCTTGTGAAGCTTCTTCTTCATTTCCCTCAGGTTTTTTATTGTTCCCACATTTAGATGATGCAGTATGTCTGCTGTGAAGGTGCAATGGATGAATAAGTGAGCAGCATCCTCTCTATGAGCTTTACAGAAGCTACATAGTGATCCCCTTGGTATGATCTTGAATCTCTCTAGTATGTCCACTGTGGCCAGCTTCCCTTTTACCAACATCCAGATGAAGTACCTGTGTTTAGGTTAGAGTTTTGTGTGCCATATCAGTCCAGCTAGTTTGTCTCTTTGCTAGTCTCCTTTCAGTAAATTGTATGCTCCCCTGATTCTAAACTTTCCATTTTTCTGCATACAAGTATCCAGTTGATCAAACATTTGAACCTTCAGTCTTGTGATAGTTCTCCAACCCCAGCTGTGTGCATCTGACCCATTGTAATCCCTGAATTCCTGGCCCTTTAGGTAGTAAGGATGCACCCATTGCACCCAAAGTATATCCTTCTGGGAGCAAACATCCCAGATGAGTCTGCATAAGGAGGCCTTGTTCCACAAAGATGGATCTCTAATTCCCCATCCTCCATTATCCTTTGACCTGCACAGGGTATCCCAGGCCACAACTGTAAAACCCCTTTCTTCAGATTCTCTCCCCCAAATGAAATTTCTACTCAACTCCACAATGTCCTTATGGATGCTCTCTGGAAGTTTGAAAACCCTGGTCCAGTAGCTTGTGATGCTTAAGAGGACAGTGTTAACTTGTTGAGTCCTCCCTGCATATGATAAGTTCCTGGAGTCCCAGATTTTCAATCTTCCAGTAATCTTCTCCAGGAGGATACTACATGCTGTAGCATTCCATTGCATTGCAGTCAGAGGCAACCCCATGTATTTCATAGGGAAGTTCCCTCTTGCAACCTGCAGGATATCTGTCAATAATTTCTTGTCAGCTTCACTCATTTTTTAGAAGTAAATATGTGTTTTGTCTTCATTTACTGCCAGCCCTGTTGTGCTCTAGAAGTCCCTCAAAACTCCTTTGATCCCCTCCATGGATTTGGGGTCTGCTACACAGAAAATGAGGATATCATCAGCAAAGAGCAAGCTGTGAACTCCTATCTTCTGGCATCTTTGATGAAAGTCAATTTCCTTTGCATGAAATTTCATATCCAGCAGCCTTGTTAGGTACTCCATACTAAGGACAAACAATAGGGGGGAGATGGGTTCACCCTGTTTCACCCCTTTCTTACCATCAAAGGAAGTAGAAGGTCTACCATCTATTGAGATGCAGAATGAGGAGGATGTGACACACTTCTTGATCCAATCCAGGAACATTGCTGGAAATTTTAACTGCTGCAGACTGTGTATTAAGAAATCCTAGTTAAGGCTATCAAAAGCTTTTGATATGTCAATCTTGATGAGGCAGCTAGGTTTTAAGTCATAGTGATTGTACTTGTGGAGCAATTCTTGTGTCAGTAAGATGTTATGGGATATACTCCTGCCTTTCACAAAAGCAGACTGGTTATTTGAGACCAGTGAGGGCATGACCTTTCCCAATATCTCACAGAGGATTTTAGTCACCACCTTATACAAGATTGAACAGCATGAGATATGCATGTAGTCGCCTGGAACCTGTGGTTGTGGCTTGTTTGGGATCAAGCTAATCACAGCCCTACTGAAATGTTCTGGGACTTGGTCACCCTTGAAGAAACCAGTCACAGCCTTAGTTACCCTCTCTCCTACAATGTCTCAGGCTTCCTTAAAAAAGGTTGGAATATCTATCATGTCCTGGGCTTTTACTGGATTTGATACTTTTCAAAGCTTTGGAGACTTCCTGATCTAACACAAGTTTGAGCATCTGTGCTTGCTGCTGAACTATTAAGACTGAGCCCTTTTCTGTCACTTGTGGATCAATCATCAAACCTTCCCAGAATATTCTTGAAGAAATGTACCAAGTGCTCTTCAACGCTCCTACTCCCATGTATCATGTCATCACCATTTTCCAAAGAGACAATATGGTTAGAACATGTTCTGAGTTTCAGCATGGAGTAGAACATGCTTGTAGGTCTATCTCCCTCCTTCAGCCATTTTAATTTTGCCCTCTGCTTGAGGAATCTATATTCTGCCTCTGCCATCTTTACAGCTTGTAGCCTGCTACCTATTTCATATCTCTGCTTCTGAAAAGAAACTGGATCCCTTACTAGTTCTTGCTGGTCCATTTCCCACTTTTCTTTTGCTTCCTTTGCCCTTTTCTCAATTTCAGAGAATTCCTCCCTATTCAACTCCCGAAGAGGGGATTCTAGCATATGTAGCCTCTCAAACACTTGTGTGAGGTTTTTGGTCTCCCTCATTTCCCAGACTGCCTTCACATTAGGTCTAAACTTCTGTGACAAGGTCCACATGTTGAAGAATTTAAAAGGCCTTGCTAACTTCTCCTGAACCCTCTGTAGCTTCAGTACTAAGGGGAAATGGTCAGAGGTACCATTGATCATCACTTGGAATACTGAATCAGTTAACTGGTTTAGCCACCCTTCACTGACAAGTGTTATGTCTATGTTGCTATATATTCTCCCCTCATCCTTTCTCCTGTTACACCATGTATAGTTAGGGCCTATTGTTTTCAACTGATACAGCTTTTGTTTAAGGACAATTGCTTGGAAATCATCTAATTCCTACTGTTGAACTGAAGCTCCCCCTATTCTATCTCAAAACTTAAGGGATTATTGAAATCCCCCAAGACTAGCCAGGGTCTATCATCCTGCCTAGTCTCTCCTAGAAACTCCCACAGATTCATTCTATCCTTTGGCTGGTTGTTACCATAAACCATGGTGATATAGCAAGACAGATTATGTTCTTTGATTACACACTCCATGTCAATCCATGGATCCCCCTTACTTAACACCCTTACCTCAAAATAATCTGCTCTCCAAGCCACCCATATTCTACCACTGTCAATAACAGACCTGTTTGTTTCCAGGTTCCAGTTAAGACCGAATCTGCCCCATATTTTTTGTTCATTTTCCTTCTTTACCTTAGTTTCAAAGAAACCTAATAAACCTATATGTTTCACTAACAGAACTCCCTAACTTGTTTTTGTTTTACCCCACTATTTACTCCCCTTAGATTCCAGGCCAAAATGTTACTTATCACAAGGGGGGTATGACAGAAGGTTAAATAGGTTACCTCTCTTTACCATGCCCTTGCTGCATTCTGCTTGGTTCATTCCCTTTGATCTGGACTCATGCTGGGGGGTATCATGATCTTCTTGCTGTTCTCCACAATATATTACCCTTCTTTTGGTCACATTTTGGAACTCCCCCTCAATAGCTTCCTTCCTCTCAGTGGTTGTCTTACATACCTCTTGTTTCTTTGCCTTCGGTATTGTCTTTGTGATTGGGACATAGACTTTATTCACAGGTTTTGGCTTCTCCTTCTTCCTGCATTGATCACCATCATGTCCAATCATAGAGCTGAAGCTACATTGGATAGACATCCATTCACTAATGATTTCCTGGCTCTGTATCACCTCGTTTTCATCCAGATAAGGTACATGTCCCGGGATCTTCTTACCTAGCTCCACCTCCACCAGTACCCTTGCATAGCTAAGTCTTTCCATGTCTCTAGTGGCCTTATCCAGCTTGAGGGGGGTTCCAATAGAGCTCAGTATTGTGCTCAGGATTTTAGGCCTCCAGTATAGCACATCCAGCTTTGGAAGTTTTAGCCAGACCAAGACCTTTTTTAGCATCTCCAGGTCAATGTTTTTGGTCCATTTTTGGATGATGACCGGTTTATTGTCAAACAGTATCACCCCATTTTCCAGAACCTGGTCAACCTGCGTTTTCAGGCAAAATTTCACCAGAAAAATCCCCGGTTTTACCATCCATATTTTTAAAATGCTGTGTTTCTTCCATATTCTTCGGAAATAACCATTGATTACACTGTAAGGGGGGAACGCACCCAGGATTTTACACACCATTGTTGATTCCCAGCTCTTCATACTTTCTTCGACATCTTCCTTTTGGATTTTCCCCATGATTGTACCTTCAACCTCAATTGGTGTATAGAATTTTACCTCGTCCTGCTCCTTTTCTGCAAAAAGGGAAGTCCAAGGCGGCAGCACCTCCTCCTCGTTTCTATCCCCCCACAGAACCTTCGCAGTTGTGTTCGCCATCCTAGTCGGCGGTGAGTCACTCTTTTCTGAATCAATTTCCTTTACTGGTGTCACCAAAAGGGTTCCATCGAGTACCTTGTTAGCAACTGGCAACTGTTGTTCCTCATCTCCAATTTCCTGAGTCTTCAAATCCTCCAAGACCGTTTCCATCCCCTTCACATGTGACTGCTGTTTAACCACAGAGAAATCCTGAGATTATAGTTTACTTGGTGTTTTTTGTGAACCATGTATGACTCTCTTAGTTTGCATATTCTTCTTTCCACTGGACTTACCCATTTCTGGGGGGCAGATTCAAATGTGAACCACCAATCTGAAGGAATGAAGAAGAACAAAAGGGAGCACATACTGAAGGTGTAATCGCACCTAGCTCTCAATCCCTTCTATAAGATCCCAGTTATTACTGGATTATCTGCTGGTTGGTGCAAATAGAGATAGATAGCAATAATTTCCTACTAATCTGTCATCTTTTATTTTGTGGTGTGTGAGAGAAATTAGGGTTCCTAAGTTTCATTATTTACTTGGAGTAGATACAATTTCAAAGTTGTAGAGGGTAGGAGACAACTCGCTGCAGAAAACTCATCACAGGTGTCGTTGCGAGAAACACGACTTGAATATGATCTATGCTTTGAAACTAAAAAGGAAGAATTGCTCAGTGAAGCAGCCGAAGCAAGAAATGAGCTTCGGAAAAGGAAGAAGGTAGTATTTACTGAAAGAAAGGGGATTGAAAATGGAGAGGCCAATACTTAGGGTATTATAATCTGAAGGGAGAAATTTTTCTCCGTGCTCGCGGAAGTTGATTAGGATAGTATTCTTCTTAGGGATACCCCCCTTGAGAACTCCCTAATTTGTCATCCACACAAAGGAACATCCACGGCAGGATTTTTTAAATATTTTTTAGTGAAAAAGAATATGTTATTTTCTCTTTTCAACTTCCATGACGAAGACTCTGCTGTTGCGTTGTCCTGATGAAATTGTCAACATGAACTACTAATCGATGATGTAAGGGAGGTAGACCCTAGAGGCATTCACATCGATCATCAGCTTTCTGAGTGCCAAGGGCTGTGTTGAAAGTGTGTTCAATTTTGTGTTGCATGGGATGACACTATATTTGTGCATTGACTATTTTTGCATACTGAATGAAAATAGTACTCCCTTCGTCCCACCCCAAATAACAGCCCAATTATTGCACACCATTCAAGAAAGATGTTTGATCGTTAATATGTTTAACTACCTGTAATAAAGACAAATAAAAAGTTACTTTCTAAAATCTACTTGTTACGACGAATTCAAGAATATCACATACGATAATATTATTTCTCATATATTTATTCAAATATATGGTTTAACTTTGATAGATAATAGTGTCATAAACTAGGTGGGTATTTTGAGTTGTTACGGATGGAGTACTAACTTTCTAAATTGCCCAAAAATGCATGCATTCAGACTGCAATCAATGGACTTTTGAGCCATAATACTAATTAAGTGCAATGCTAACAATTCTGCATTTTTTTAAAACAAGTAGTTGTGCGCTTATATTACCATTAAGTCCCTGATTATATCTGGGTCACATTGTGCGCATTTGTTACAATAGTTCTAAACACTTTCAGTACATGGATGTTTGTAAAACTCATTGCTAACATAATGAAGCTTCTGACTAAACCCTTCAATCCTGGTGGCACATTGGGAAAATTGTTGATGTGGTTGAGTGCCATTTCGTAGTCCGCACGAATGCAAATGTGTATGCCAACTCAGTTTTTGGCATGGGTTATTGCTTCGTGTATGGCCGTGAGCTCTGCCTGAATTACTGATGCCGCATGTATGACCCAGGAGCCCTGCTAGCCGATTTCCTTGATTCCTTATAAGCCACACAATGCCATTGCCACCTTTCCATCCCGTGCCTTGAAAGTCACGTCTTTGTTGATGCGTGTCTAACTGTTATATTCTGGATTCAGATGTCCCTTATGAGTGTGCCACAGTAAACGCATGTCTCCCACCTGAGCTTGTTTTGGTTATGCCAGTTGCCCTTGAGCTGCCATGTGTTCCAAGGCATCCTGTGATGAGTTAGCTATTGCTCTTTGGCTTGT
Organism: Rubia tinctorum; assembly: GCA_032355605.1. Lineage (NCBI taxonomy): Eukaryota > Viridiplantae > Streptophyta > Magnoliopsida > Gentianales > Rubiaceae > Rubia > Rubia tinctorum. The sequence goes on along the minus strand of JAULKM010169374.1, from coordinate 4,085 downwards.
CCGATCTCCTCTAATGTCCTCTGTATGAGTCGCCCTGATAATAACTAGTATGCCGGTGCTTGCTGTTCTATTGTTTCCTTATTCCTTGAACACCAAATCGCCTATATGATAATGCATGTGAGGTTTATGTCCTCCTTTTTTGGCGCTACCTTGAACCAATGTCGGAGCCGTGGTTCTAATTGCAATGGCCCACCTTGGCAAAAGTCGAAACCCAGCCTGGATGCTTTCCACACTCTTCTCGCAATGTCACATTCTAGAATCATATGTGATGGTGTTTCCACATGGGTATGGTACATTTGACAGTATGGTGAGACCTCCATCTTCCTGATTCTTAGTGTCAGTCCTGTAGGTGTTGCATTTTGTACTAGTCTCCATACGAGGAAATTTACCTTTTCTGGGATCTTCAAATGCCAGAATTTCTTCCAAAGATGCTGGTCGGACCCCATGTTTAGTGGTGTACTAGAAGCCGGCGGGTTTTGGTTGTTCACTTTATTCCATGCCTCGTGATATCCGCTTTCAACCGTATATTTGCCTAACCAATTCTTCTACAATTCGTAATCCCTCTATCCCAGTGTAGCGATGCGTATATGGATCCCAACAATGTCTTTCACTATCTCTGGCTGGAAGAAAAGCCTAAGCAATGACATTCGCCATCACTTAGCTTCATCTATGAAATCACTGACCTTGAATCCCAATAGGGGTAAGAGCTGTCAATCATACCTAATGGGATTTTTGTGCTTTGGGATCCACTCATCTTGGATGTTTATGTCCTTGCCATCTATAACTTGCCATTTCAGTTTAGTCTTTACAAGATCTCTACCCCATAGGATGCCTCTCCACTCCCATGTAGATCTTTTTTTTGGTTTGACCTTCAGAAAATCCTCATTGTTGCAGTACTTTCTAAGGAATAGTTTAGAGAAGAAAGACTCTTTGTCGGTTACAATCTTCCATGCTAGTTTTCTAAGCAGTTGTTGGTTCATTTGCTCCATCGATCGCATCCCTAGTTTTCCTGTCCACTTTGAGTGCCACATTCAGTCCCATGACTTCCAGTGTATCCCCTTCCCCTCTGGATCTCCAGCCCATATTAATCTTTCCATGTGGCTATCATTTTTTTGCGATTAAGGATGGTACTCGGAATGTGCTGAGGGTGTACTACGTTGTCGATGCCAGGACATGCTTACTGGGGCTGATCCTCCCCATTAACGAGATATCCCATTGCTTCCAAATTGTTGTCTTTTCTTTCACTCTTTGTTCCAGTTTTCCGAACATCCAAACCTTTGTCCCCGAGAAGTCTAGGAATTTTTGTTTTAGTAAATCCTCGAAGACTCTGAAGGTTTTGCATAGCCATTCTTTTGTTATGGGGTCTGTGTTAGGGCTGAATAGGAATGCCAATTTTTTTTAAATTGATTCTTTGTCCAGAGTAAGCCGCAAAGAGGTTTATGGTTTGTGCTAGCTTTGTTCATCATCTTTCTGAGATGTTGAAGAAGAGTATACAGTCATCTGCAAACATTAAGTGTGGCACTGACTGGGCCGTTTGACTTATCTTAACACCTTTGCAGACTTCTTGGAACTCATTTGACATGATCATAGAGGAGAAATCTTCCAGGCATAGAACGAAGAGAAAAAGTGACAGGGGGTACCCTTGCCTGAGTCCTTGTTTCGGCTTAAATGGTAATGATATCGTTCTATTGAGCTTTATGGAATAGGACATTGTAGTGACGTACTCCATTACCCAGCCTATCTATTTATCCGTAAAGCCCATCTACCTCATCATCTGTTCGAGAAAGTTCCAAGATGAATGCCAATTAGTTTCCTTAGATGAGCAAGCCCATAACTTTTTTATTCGGTTTGCTAGGACTTTTGCAATTATCTTGTATGTAACATTGCACAGGCTGATCAGCCGTAGGTCTACTTGTTCCTTCGACATTTCTTCTTCGAGATAAGGATAAGTGTTATGTGATTCCACTCTGTCGGCATTGAAGATGTTGAGAAGAAACACTCAACTACCTGTGTGACTTGGTTCCCTATATCTGGCCAGTAGTTTTGGTAAAAACTCGACGGTAGTACATCTGCCCCAGGCGCCTTCCACTTACCCATTTGAAAGATGAACTTCTTGATCTCCTGTGGGGTTGCTGCCCGGTTCTTCCTATTGATTCCTTTCGAGTCCCCAAAGGCATCTACTGGCATTACCGAATGTGTGACGAATACCGAGCTTATATGGTTGTATACCAGTGATTGTAAGTCGTCCGATTTTGATATCCACCTTCCTGACTCATATCTCAGCTGAGTGATGTAGTTCATTCATTTCCTCTTCCGGGCCTAACTATGGAATATTTTGTTGTTCCTGTCCCCATCCCTCAGCCAGATCAATTTCATCCCCTGCTTCCAGTAGTCTTCCTGCATTGATAGGAGATTTTCCAGTTCTATGGTCTTCTCATGTATCTTATCGACATCCTTTTGTCTCTGTTTTGCACCCAGTTGCTCCTCTACCCGCTTTATTCTATTCTCGAGTTTTCCCAGATTTTGTTTTGCCCAATTGTGGAGCCTTGTCGTCATCTAGAGGAAATTTCCATTGAAAATTGTTGTATTTGTTCCTATTTGGGGGCATCATTGGTCGTGCTACTGGTCTCCTCATACGCCTTACTACCTCCTCTGTGTGGTTGAATCTTACCCAGTAAGATTCAAATCTTATCCTCATTGATCTATTTGGGTGTCTTCTCCTCGAGTGTGTATTGATTAAGAGGATTTAATGGTTTGATCTCATAATCATGTGGTTTTTCAGGCAGTGTCTATTGAAAATTGTTGTCCATATTGTGTTTGCGAACACCCTGTCTAGGCACTCTAGGATCATCTGCTTGCCTCTCCTTCCACTTGACCAGTTGAACCATTGTCCCTTGTACTTGAGCTCCTTTAAGTCTTCTCCCTCAAGTAGTTTGTTGAGATCTTCCGCCTCGCCAGGAGCTACAGGTCTGCCTCCTGACTTATTTTCTCCCTCCAGGACTTGGTTGAAATCCCTAGTGATTAGTGTTGGGAGACTGTTATTTTGTAAAAACACTTCGATGCTCTCCTATACTGGTTTCCGTTGCGGTCTATCTGGGTGGTTGTAGACAAGGATCAACATCCATTCATCACCTTTGGTGGTCATAATTTTGCAACATACAAAATTTGGGCAGCTCTTTACTACCGTTACTAGGATATCTGTGAACCATGCTACACAGAGCCCTTCACACGAATGTACATATTTTACAACTTCCCAGTTGGTGAAATAGGATCTACCTAGCCACTTATAAATCTTACTATAGCTACATTTAGTCTTCATTAAAAAGACAATATTGGGGTTATACATGTTGATATGGTTGTTAGGTAATTTTACTGTGAGAGGTTGCATCAGACCTCTGCAACTCCAGCTAAGTAGATTCATGTACCTCTGGGTGGTTGTTCTGGACCAACCACCGAAGTACCGCAGATTTGTGCTTCACATTCTCCATGCATCACTGTCTGGACAACGGTATCATATGTTCTTGCTATGATGATGACCATCCCTCCCTGCTCCTCGCCTAGCTTTAGGTCAATTTCTGGGAACTTTGTCAATGACTTAACAAGCCTCTCATTTTCTGCCAGTTTGGTGCACCTTTTCTTCTGGAAGGCGATTTCCCCAATTTATTCTTGCAGAACTCTTTTCATTTTGATCCCCAGGATACTAGCCACCGATATGTGCTCCGACATAGCCCATTGGATTGCTTCCCTTTGAGTGTTGGTCAGGTCCCGGTTGTCCCTAGCACCTTATTTTTCTATCTGAGCTTGTATAATACTTGAGGGGTTCGCCACATTAATGTTGTTTCAATCCTCAACAATGTTGGGTTGCCACATTATTTCCCTGTTCTTCTCAATAAGTATCCTTGTAGAAAATGTCAATTTGGTAGGGGTGATTCTGATATTGCCTCTTCTACCAATTATGCGCATAACATACCTTAAGTTTTCTTATCATGTAACCTTGGTGTAGAGCGCTAGGTTAGCTGTATGGGTTATGTTGGTATGCCTTGAATACGTATTAGCCGCTTCAACAGGTTGGTACGGGGGTCTCC
>JAULKM010169373.1:0-32188 GCA_032355605.1 Rubia tinctorum | reverse complement strand
AACCCCTTATGATGTAAACCTACCTAAATCTAGCAATCTTGCAACAAAAACATAACAAAAGAGATGTTAAATGCTTCAGAAAACACATGCATTTGACGTCTCATCAATTATCTTACACACAATGGACAGAATATGATCCAAAATATTATTTAAATAATAATTTGATACATTGCCAAAGTCCGTGCTTTGAACGTGTAATATTATAAAAATAATGTGCGACCATTGTGTGATATTATACATTCGTTTCCTCATTTCTTTGGTCTATATTTTGGTCAAAACCAAGACGTGGAAGAGGCATGCAGTAACATATATTGTCTATCTCATAAATTCCAACTTAAGAAAAAAGTTCACAACCAATGAGTGTCTTCCTTATAAACAAAGTAACATTTTGTTAGTCAATATTTTGTAATACATATTAAATATGTGTTAATCATTTTATATATCAATGGTACGAATGACATAATAAATAGTTATTGAATGAATCGGTCATCGATTGCTTAATTTGGAATTTTTAGGTACATTGGCTCGGGATAGTTTGGCACGTCAATTGAAAAATGAAAAAACTCTAGTTGGAGTTCTTCAGTGAAGAAGACAAATTGAAAGCAATATAGATGATTTCGCTTAAATATGTCTTGCCTGAACTTCCGGGTTTTACTCGTAATATCGAGGTCCGGTTTATTTTTGAAGCTTTCCTTCCCTATTTCGATCATCTTCTGCCTTTTCACCACCTATCGCTACAATCTCATCCTCTACCTGGTGCTTCTCAATAACGATTTTTGTGTTTTGCCAAAAAAAAGGACATTTATGTGGAAAAAACATAAAAGAAATTACTTTGATGGACTTAGATGCATTAGTAATTATTTTTAATTTTAACTAATTTTTAGTTATATTGCACACAATGGACGGAATGAGATCACAAATATTATTTAAATAATCATTTGATACATTCCCAAAGTCTGTGCTTTGCATGTGCAATATTATAATTTTAACGTGCGACCATTGTGGGATACTATACATTCGTTTCCTCATTTATTTGGTCTATATTTTGGTCAAAATAAATATGTGCATGAGTCATGCAATAACATATAATGACTATCTCATAAATTCCAACTTAAGAAAAAAGTTCACAACCAAAGAGTGTATTCCTTAAAAATAAAGTAACCTTTGGCAAGTCAATATTTTGTTAATACATATTAAATTTTAGTTAATCATTTTATACATATATTCTACGAATGAGATAATAGATAGTTATTGAATGAATCAATCATAGTAGGCTTAATTTGGAATTTTTAGGTTCATTGGCTAGGGATAGTTTGGTACGTAAACTGAAAAATGAAAAATCCCTACTTGGAGTTCTTCAGTGACATATACGAACTGGAAGTAATATCAACACTTTTGCTTAAATATGTCTTGCCTGAACTTCTGGGTCTGACACTGAATATCGAGGGCCGGTTTCTTATTGATGCTTTTCTTCTCACATTCGATCATTTTCTACTTTTATTTCCACCCCTATCACTACAATCTCATCCTCCGCGTGCTGTTTCTCAATAATGATTTTTACATTTTGCAAAAACAAACAAATATTTAAATGAAAAAAGCATAAAATCAATTACTTTGATGGACTTAAATGCATTAGTAATTTTTTTCATTTTAATTATGTTTGACTTATGTTGCACACAGTGGATGGAATGTGATCCAAAATATTATTTAAATAATCATTTCATACATTGCCAAAGCCCGTGCTTTGCATGTGCAATATTATAAAAAGTACGTGCGACCATTGTGTGATACTATAAATTCGTTTCCTCATTTATTTGGTCCATATTTTGGTCAAAACAAAGATGTGCAAGAGGCATGCAGTAACATATATTGACTATCTCATAAATTCCAACTTAAGAAAAAAGTTCACAACCAATGAGTGCCTTCCTTATAATTAAAGTAACATTTGCAAGTCAATATTTAGTAATACATATTAATTATGAGTTAATAATTTTATAAATCAACGGTAAGAATGAGATAATAAATAGTTATTGAATGAATCGATCATCGATAACTTAATTTGGTTTTTTTGGTACATTGGCTCTGGATAGTTTGGCACGTTAATTGAAAAATAAAAAATCTCTAGTTGGAGTTCTTCAGTGAAGAAGACGAACTGAGAGCAATATAGATGATTTCGCTTAAATCTGTCTTGCCTCAACTTTCGGGTTTTACACTGAATATCGAGGGCCGGTTTATTTTTCCACCCTATCGCTACAATCTCATCCTCTACCTGGTGCTTCTCAAAAATGATTTTTGTGTTTTGCCAAAAAAAAGTATACATTTATATGGAAAAAGCATAAAAGAAATTACTTTGTTGGACTTAGATGCATTAGTAATTATTTTTAATTTTAATTAAGTTTGAATTATATTGCACACAATGGACGGAATGAGATTCAAATATTATTTAAATAATCATTTGATACATTCCCAGAGTCCGTGCTTTGCATGTGCAATATTATAATAATGACGTGGGACCATTGTGTGATACTATACATTCGTTTTCTCATTTATTTGGTCTATATTTGGTCAAAATAAATACGTGCAATAGGCATGCAATAACATATATTGACTATCTCATAAATTCCAACTTAAGGAAAAAGTTCACAACTAAGGAGTGTCTTCCTTATGAACAAACTAACATTTGGCAAGTCAATATTTTGTAAAACATATTAAATCTGAGTTAATCATTTTATACATCGACGGTACGAATGAGATAATAAATAGTTATTGAATGGATCAATCATCGATGCCTTAATTTGGAATTTTTAGGTACATTGGCTCGTTATATTTTGGTAACTTAATTGAAAAAAGAAAAAGCTCTAGTTGGAGTTCTTCAATAAAGAAGACGAACTGAAAGCAATATAGATGATTTTGCTTAAATATGTCTAGCCTGAACTTCTAGGTTTCACGATGAACATCGAGGGCGGTTTCTTTTCAATGCTTTCCTTCTAACTTTCAATCATCTTCTGCCTTTTTTTCCACCGCTATCGCTACAAATCATCCTCTGCCTTGTGCTTCTCAATAAAAAATTTTGTGTTTTGCAAAAAAAAGACATTTATATGGAAAAAGCATAAAATAAATTACTTTGATGGACTTAGTTGCATTAGTAATTATTTTTAAATTTTAATTAAGTTTGAGTTATATTGCACACAATGAACGGATGTGGTCCAAAATATTATTTAAATAATCATTTGATACATTGCAAAAGTCCATGCTTTGCATGTGCAATATTATAAAAATAACGTACGACCATTGGGTGATACTATACATTCATTTTCTCATTTATTGGGTGTATATTTTGGTTAAAACAAATACATGCATGAGGCATGCAATAACATATGTTGACTATCTCTTAAATTCCAACTTAAGAAAAAAGTTCACAACCATAGAGTGTATTCCTTATAAACAAAATAACCTTTGGCTAGTCAATATTTTGTAATACATATTAAATTTGAGGTAATCATTTTATACATCGACGGTACGAATGATATAATAAATAGTTATTGAATGAATCAATCACCGACGACTTAATTTTTAATTTTTAGGTACATTAGCTCGTAATTGTTTGGTACGTAAATTGAAAAATGAAAAGGCCGTAGTTGGAGTTCTTCAGTGAAGAAGATGAACTGAAACAATATCGATGCATTCGCTTAAATATGTCTTAATTGAACTTCTGGGTTGCACTCAGAATATCGAGGGCGGTTACTTTTCGATACTTTCCTTCTCACTTTCTACCATCTTTTGCCTTTTTAACACCCCATCACTACAATCTCATCCTCCTTCTGTTTCTTCTCAATAATGATTTTTCCATTTTGCAAAAAAAATAATACATTTAAATGAAAAAAGTATAAAAGCAATTACTTTGATTGACTTAGATGCATTAGTAATTATTTTTTCATTTTAATTAAGTTTGAGTTATATTTTACACAATTGACAAAATGTGATACAAAATATTATTTAAATAATCATTTGATACTTTGCCAAAATCTGTGCTTTGCATGTGCAATATTATAAAAATAATGTGCGACCATTGTGTGATACTATACATTTGTTTACTCATTTATCTAGTTTATATTTTGGTTAAAACAAATACGTGCATGAGGCATGCAACAACATATATTGACCATCCCATAAATTCCAACTTAAAAAAAAAGTTCACAATCAAGGATTGTCTTCCTTATAAACAAAGTAACCTTTGGCAAGTCAATATTTTTTAATACATATTAAATATGAGGTAATAATTTTATACATTGACGGTACAAATGAGATAATAAATAGTTATGGAATCAATCAATCACCGACGACTTAATTTTGAATTTTTAGGTACATTAGCTTGGATAGTTTGGTACGTAAATTGAAAAATGAAAAAGCCCTACTTGGAGTTCTTCAGTGAAGAAGACATACTAAAACAATATCGATGCATTCGCTTAAATATGTCTTGCCTGAACTTCTTGATTTCACGCAGAATATCTAGGACTAGTTTCTTTTCGATACGTACCTTCTCACTTTCTACCATCTTCTGCCTTTTTAGCACCCCTGTCGCTACAATATCATCCTCCTCCTGCTACATTTCAATAATGATTTTTGCATTTTGCAAAAATTAATAATAATATATTTTAATGAAAAAAGCATAAAAGCAATTACTTTGATGGACTTAGATGCATAAGTAATTATTTTTTCCTTTTAATAAAGTTTGAGTAATATGGCACACAATGGACGGAATGTGATCCAAACTATTATTTAAATAATCATTTGATACTTTGCAAAAGTCCGTGCTTTGCATGTGCAATATTATAAAAATAACATGCAACCATTTTGTGAGACCATACATTCATTTCCTCATTTATTTGGTCTGTACTTTGGTCAAAAAATACGTGCATGAGGAATGCAACAACATATATTGACCACCTCATAAATTCCAAATTTAAAAAAAGTTTCACAACCAAGGATTGCCTTCCTTATAAACAAAGTAACCTTTGGCAAGTCAATATTTTGTAATACATATTAAATCTTAGTTAATCATTTTATACATCGACGGTACGAATGAGATAATAAATAGTTATTGAATGAATCAATCATCGACGACTTAATTTGGATTTTTTTAGGAACATTGGCTCGGGATAGTTTGGTACGTAAATTGAAAAATGAAAAGGCCCTAGTTGAAGTTCTTCAGCTAAGAAGACGAACTGAACGAAATATCGATTCTTTCACTTAAATATGTCTTGTTGTAGAATGTTGGAAGAAATAATTAGTTTTTTGGCTTTTAGTGGAATGAGTAAATTTATAAAACTGTATATCAGTATGAATCTTGGATATCGATTTGAGTCGCGTTAACGTACGCTTTCCTTAAAAGTAATTCGACCCGGTTACTACCTTGGGTTTCACGAATTCTCCTCGAAGATAAAACAATCGAATGCCCTCTTGATCTAGGCTTGAAACAAGAGAAAGGTTTTGAGTATATTTTTGTTAATGAGTATACTGTGAAAGTCACTAATTTTCACTTGTCTTTTTTTTCTGTGCATGCATACACATGTTTATATAGGAGATGTTCCGAGAAGATGCTACCATTCGTAAAATTTATGGGTTATATGCCACGACGCTCATGATGCACCATTCTCATATGATTCTAATACAATGCATCTTTCCACATCCAATGTACCGTAGTTATCAGAAATAAATTCTGAAACAACGCATCTCTCCACTCCAGAATAAGACAGGTTAGTCATCAAAATTCTGATCAACATAATTCAATACTTATCCAAAAAACAGTAAACTCGTAGAAAGTTTATACAAGTGTGCACTCCGCACCACCAAACTTGTTTTAACATCCTGAGCTCACAGCTACTCGAATCCAATCATACTTAAATAGATTGTGTTTCTTAAAACACCAACAGTGAATAGACTATTTTGTTGACGGATAGAACGTATTTGGTTTATAATTAAGATAAAAATTAAATGCAATTTTATTACAGATTATGGTAATTAAGTTGATCTTCATTAGAGGTAGGTGGTACACTAGGATTGAAAGGGCAGATTTTTTCCTTATCAATAAACCATTCTTAGAATCCAGATTAAATATTATATACTGTTAAAATTATGAAAGCCATTTATCTCTTCTGATTCATTGTAATTTTCTCATTTTTCTTTAAAGTGAATTATGCGGAGGCATAGGATCATAGATATAGAGTGATCATGATGGACGACATCAACAACCCTCCAGCACTCTCATTTCAATGTTACTCCAATGTTACTCCTATGCTGATGATATAGGTTTCCACGCCCTTCATTTGGGCAATAATTTCAATTTTGAGTTTGGGATGAATTTTTAGGGCACCACAAAGTTTTGGTGTAATTTTTGTTGGAACGGATTGCAAAAAAAAAAAGTTTGACGTTTTCATCCGTCATTTGGTAAAAAAATACCGTGATCGCGATTATGTCAACGTTTGCTTTTGGTCAGTCCAGAACTCTGGGTTTTACATTTCCAATGATCCATCCAGTTTTGAGTCGTTTAAAATAACTAACTGGTGAATGTTAATGTTATGGATTACGAGTTATTAAGTGCCAGTCGTTAAGGTACTAATCCGATAAGTTTTCCATAAATATAAATCAGATGCAAAGTTTTTGTACTTGTGATTATTATGAATAAGATCTTTTTTTACTAACTATGGAGCGTATCATTGACTTCCCTTTCCATGAAAAAAAGAGAGAAGATACAAAATGTTCAAAGATATCTAAGACTTACAAGAGAGATCCTAATCTAGGATATATTAACGCAACAAAATTGCCCTCAGAAGATGTGGAAGGTTGATCAGCAAAATAGAAGTGGGAGGAGCTCCTATTGATTCATGTCCAAAAGCCAATTCATATTTACTAGAAACCTAAATGCTCACACATATAAGATTCTGAACCAGGTTAAAATAATTAAGGGATTAACTTATAAGATAATTTTATCTCAGCGAAGAGGGTCTGGTTCTGGTGGATTGGATCAGACGCTAAGCTCCCTGGCGTGTTCTTACTGTGGTATGGGCACAAGTCAGGTTTCCGGGATGCTGATCAATTGCGGAGGGGGGCTGATGACGTCAGTATGATTCAGGGCTGATGTAACCATGATTAGGATTTATGAAACTGACCTTGAATTTTCTTTTATCTCTGTTTTGACCATAATTTACATCTGCAAATCAGTCCATGTATTTTATGTATGATTTGTTTTGCTTAGAAAACTTAAATTTCAGAATTTACAAACCAACTCTTAAAGTTTTAATTAATTTTAAATTAATCAGAAATTTAAGTAGTTACAAAATAATTTTATAATTAATTTAAAATGAGAATTAAAGACATGAGTTGTGATACGAGATCAAAATATCATTTGTAATTTTTTTCTTGGTTTAGTTTTATTTTATTTTGGTGTATGTTTTTTAGGAATTTAATACTATAATTTTTTCCACCGATTTTTTTTAGTGAGCTAATGTGATTATTTTAATTTATTTTTATGAATAAGGCATTGGATTCAGCCATGTTGGTTTCGAAAGGCTCCATTTCGGCCATACCCTAATTTAGGGTTTAGATTATTCAATTTTATTTGATTGGAATAGACTAAATTAGATAATATTCATTCAATCATTTAGCTTGAAGAATTCGGTTATGATTTGGTTTAATTTAAATAATTTAGTTGATATGGTTTTACGTTATTAAACTGCTATACGTCATTCCAGTTTCTGACGGGAATTACCAAATCTTGTCTTTCTTTGCCTTATGTTGGCTAAACTCCTACCCTATAAATAGCATCAAAATTTTCATGTGGAGAAATTGTATGTGGGGAGGTGAGACACCTGTTAAATGCTTACATTTGGTAAGTAAATGAATTAAAAATATTAAAAAGCATAGAATTAAATTATGACCCGACTAACTTGTCACATGTCAGTATTTAACTGACCTCTCGCTTCCCCACATAATTTTTTTTCTCCTTTGCTTCTTAAGCGTTAATCCGTTAGTCTTGTTTTAATTATAAATTAGTGTTTAGAACTGTTGGATTCTTTGTGTTAATTTGGTGCAACTACTGCTTGTGTTAATTTGGTGCAACCACTGATTGGGTTTGATACGAATATCAAAATGACATTCAGTTTTTGGAGTAAATTTATAATTTTAATGATGGATACATGGAAGGAGTACATCGTGTGCATGAAAAACATCCCAGGAAATATTTGACTATCATTTTCATGAAAGCCTAGAAGACTTTGCCAAGAATACACCATACTATTTTTCCCACCAGGGTTTTTTTGGTGAGGTTGTGTAATCTTGACATAATTATAAGTGGAAAACGTCGACAACCAAAATGGTACTGATGTCCATCCTCGTTCTAAGAAGACCAGGAGAGAGAAGATAGGATTTATAAATTTATAATTTATAAATTTATAAATCCTAACATTTGGCCACATGGGACTTGTAAAAGGTAGATTTTGGGTTGAATATTATTAGTTAGTTAGTTGGTTATTTCGGCCATTACGTTGAAATGGTAGCCGAGATTTATGTAAAAGTCTTGGGAAAAACGGTCTTTCCATATGCTTATGGAAAGACGGAGTTTAATTATAATAATAAAAGGTAAAATGTCTTTATTGCAATATTAAAGTTTTATTATGCAACGTGTAGTTGTTATAAATTTCATAACCGGTTCATACAACCCAAAAATTTTATCTTAATTTTTTATAATTTACACTTTAAACCTTGGTCTTTCCATGATTTATGGAACGACCGTCTTTCAAGAGACTGACTCATATAACAATATCTCAAATTATATATTTATTATAAATATATTACTTTATATTTATGGTTAAAATTTAAAAAATTTAACTCTCAAAAAGTAAATAAACAATTTAGACTGGGACGGAGGGATTATTAAAAAAATCACGGCTGAAATATGGAGGGAGAGTGTATTTAATATTACTGAAATATGGCTGAAATATGGAGGGAGTATTACTGAAATATGGAGGGAGTATTACTGAAATATGGCTGAAATATGGAGGGAGTATTTAAAATCACGGCCGCATGAGAATGTTGACTGGCCGTGTCAGCCTTCCTGTCAGGGACCGGTTTCTTAACCGGTTCCCACACAAGAAACTAGAGACCGGTTTTTTAACTAAAAACCGATCTAGAAACCATCACTGTGGGTGTTTTCGGTTTCTAGAGCGGATTTTTAACATTAAGAAACCACCACTGTACATGCCCTTAGTGGCACGCCTATTATTTCTCCACCTAAATCATCCATCTCAACAAGTGGAGTAATCAAATTCCTTCAATTTACAAGCCAATCTAATATATTTTTTTTTTATAAATTATAAAATCTCATGCTATCTCAACAAGTGGAGTAACTAAATCACTCCAGTTTACAAGCCAATGTAATAAAATTATACTTTTAATGAAAATGTGACTTGTAAATTGGATGATTTTTTATTATGACTTGTAAGTTGGAGGAATTTGATTATTCCACTTGTTGAGATGAAACTATTTCAATAAGAACTTCTAAAAAGAATTAGTAGATCTAGGTTTAGCAATTAATTAAGTATATAATAGTGGAGGAACAACTCAAAGAAAGTGATTTTTTCGTTTTTGATTCCGTTGATTAATTTTCTCCGATTAATGTTGGTGGTGTCCGCGACTAGCAGCAATGGTGACATTCTAGTGGATGTCGATGGTGTCATCGGTGAGTTGGGAAGAACAGAGAATGGGGAAGATGAAGAATAATGGAACGGGGGAGATAGAGTCACAAATTGGAGAAGGCAAAATGGATTTAGGGTTTAAAATTTTGGGAGGGTCAAAATGGATATTTTAATTTAATTTTTAAATTAGGAGATATTTTGATCATTTTCAACAATTCCGGCAACAACCGGTGAATTCAGGGTAATTTTAACATATTTCCAGACCAGTTCGGAGTCAGTTTGACCCTTTCAAAAATCTAAGGATTATTTTGCGCGCACTTTCGGGAAAAAACATAAAATTATTTTCTCACATTTCTTATTCCTAATTTTTCACCCTATATACATACATTATAGTCACACATTTCTTATAGTATACATTTTTTCACCCTATATTCACACATTTCTTATAGTATACGTGTGGAATCTTTGAGTAGGAAAAATGTAACGGTAGAAACTTTTATTAATCGTCATATCTCAGATTCTGTAAAAAAATCACCTAAAAGGATATAAAAACTTGTAATATAATGCTGACCCTAATTATGAGTTGGAAGGAGCAATATATTTTAAAATAAAAGTGGCTTTGGAGATTTCCCAAAAATCATCATAGGCTAAAATGTAAAACCGACGAGGAAAGGCCGAAAGGGTAGAAAATCAAGACGATTGTCTCCCAGTGGAGCCCCTAAGCAGTGGCTTTTGTAGCGCCGGTGTCCCCGCGTTGGCTTCATGCTCTATACTCCTTGCTTTGCTGATTCAAGCTTGTTAATTAGCGTGATTATTTAATACGAACGCATTGTATTTTTTTTATTAAAACGGAAAATCAGTTATGAGATGTACGATGTACATAATTTGTTTTGAATTATGAGTGCATACCTGGCCAGGAAGGGGGGAAAATGTGATGAAAATGTCCACCATTAAATTTTATCGACCGACCGTGTAATTATATAAGGTAATTGAAACAGTGATTTCTCGTAATGTATCAAGTATTACTTCTCAGAATAAATATAATACAAAAGGAAAACTAGTCTTAACATGACTCTAATCTAGTCACAACTCTATCCATAACAAATCTAATCTAATCGGATACTTGACTTATTCTAACACCCCCTCAAACGAAGCGTCGGATGCTCAGTAAAGCAAAACTTGAATCGAATAAAACTCGAACAACATACGAGAGAGTCATTTGGTGAAGATGTCCGCAATCTGAAGATCAGTAGGAACATGAGCAACATGCAGCTTTCCAGAAGCAACCAACTCTCGAACAAAGTGATAGTCGATGTCGATGTGCTTCGCCCGCTTGAGCAAATGGATTATGAGCCAAGAAGATGGTGCTACTGTTGTCACATAACAACAACGGAAAACCAGAAAGCGGAACTCGATAGCAGAAACCCAAGAAGGATCCTGAAGAGCTGAACGGTAATATGTAGGTTTCGAATGAGCAAATAAAGCAGCAAGAAGACCGTGAGCGATAATGTCCGAGTAGTCTTCGCGCTGAATAGCCCCAGTCACCGATTGAGTGGCCATCTAATGAGTGCGAGTCCTAGGAGGATAAGCCGGAGGAGTGGAGTTGGCTGGGGTAACTGGGGATAGGGCGGCCGAACTGGGTAGAGACGGATTTATGGCACAAATGGAGCAAGGGGCCCAAGGAGACATTGTCGACACAAGAGAAACCGTAGGCAAAGGAGGTGCCGAATTAGAATCAGGACTCGGCCATTAATAACTTCATATGGTGATTGTTTGTCAAGAACGAGAGTGGGCAAGCGATTTTATGATATAAGGAGTTGCAGCAAAGGCGTCAGTCCAGTGGGAGAGAGGGACATAAGAGTGGTATAACATAGACAAGCCCATCTCAGCAATGTGGTGGTACTTGCGCTCAGCCCAACCGTTCTGCTCAGGAGTAAACGGGCAAGGAATTCAATGGTGAATGCTTTTTATGAAAGTGAGAGCGTAAGCGACCATTTACGAACTCAGTCTTCCCATCACTCTGAAATACCTTAATCGTGGAAGAGAAATGGTTCTCCACAAAAGCCTCAAACTGGAGATAAATATCAGGAAAATTAGATTTGCAGCACAGTGAGTAAAACCACGAGAGTCGAGAATGGTCATCAAGGAAGATAGCATAGTAGGAGAAACCATTATAGCAGATAAAATAGGGGAGGGCCCCCATAGGTCACGATGAACTAGATCAAGTACCCTAGCAGCTTGTTTATCATTAGTACAAAAAGATAAACGCTTCCCTTTATCCTGTTCACATGCATCACAAAGGGTATGTTTAGGCAAAACCGATGACACAGATAAACATCCAGAAGCTTGTAAACCAGAGATAACTGAATGTGGAACATGACCAAGTCTAGCATGCCATGTTTCAAAAGACGCACACGACTTATTTAACTCCATAGTAGACAACAAAACTGATGCACCATAGTCTAAAACATAAATGTCATTTTCACTATGACCGTGATCCAAGATTTCTCTAGTGATTTTATGCCGAATAATAAATGAGCGATCATCAAAGCATAAAACACAGTTTAAATCCCGAGTAAACTTGCTAATCGAAAGCAATTTTTAGTGAAATCAGCACAATAAGCACATCATAAAGAGACAGAGACTTAGAAATCCGAGAATCGCCAACATGTTGAGAACCATTACCAACATATATGCGGGATGAACCATCACAAGGCTTCACATGATCAACATCAGTGGGGGACGATACCATGTGTTTTGTGGTGTTAGAATTTACAATCCACTCAGAACCATCGCGTCGTCGATGATGAGAAAGTCTATCATATTTTGAAAAATCACACCGTTGAGAACCAAAAGAAGCCATATCACAAAGGGAAAGTAAGAGATCAGCAAGAGGACAAAAATATGACCAAAAAGTGCTAGGCACGTGCAAAAATGAGCAAAAAGGAGCTGGACATGTTAGGCTCGTGCAAATACACGAGGGTATAACCTGTTTACACGTGTACCTCATGTGCGCGTGTCTGGACGTGTGGGTAAAGCCTGCTCGCGCGTGTATATCACGTGCCAAAGCTACTCACTGGACGGGGTCACTGCAAAAATGGCGTCGAAGTTGTTTGTTGTATGGGTTTGACACCAAATTCAGAGTTGACACTGAATTTCTGACCCAAAGATGTCGAGGAAGAGGCTGAGCAATACGTTGGAGAGAATCAAATTGGAGTTGACACCACCACTACCTGTAGGGATGACAGTTGGTCGAGTTTTGGTGAAGGTCCGCCCCGCATCCACCCCAATGAGACGGGTATGGATGTAATATTTGTGGGAGTGGGAAGGGTATGAGTCTGGAAATTGATACCCACCATGGGAAGTGGGTCGGGTATGGATATTAGTTCATACTCGCCCCACCCCCGTCCCGTCCCGCCCCGCCCCACTATACCCGCAATGCATACACTAATTTATCATATAATAAACTATTATTTATCCATAATGCACATGTTTTACTTATAATATTTTAATGTAAATATTATTAAACTTTTAGTACTAAAATTAGTAATTTTAAATTAAAATTTAGGTGTTTTTGTAGATATAAATTGGGTGAGTAAAATGGATTTGAAGTGGGTATGAAGACCCAAGTGGGTGATGAGTGGGTGGATTTTAAAACCTAATGGGGCGAGATGGATTTTAATATTGTACCCGCCATGGGTATTGGGGCTTGTATAAAAATTTTAGGTGGCCACATACCCACCCCACCCCATTGCCATCCCTATTCTTAATGTGATTATCTTCGAAATGTGGTGGCTATGTTCGGGATGTCGGAGGCAAAGGCAGTTCAAACACCTTTGGCGGCTCATTTCAAACTCTCCGCAAAGATATTTCCAAAGACCAAGGAGGGTCAAGCGAACATGGAGCGGACTCATTATGCTAGTGTCGTTGGAAGTCTCATGTATGACATGGTGTGCACACAACCAGATTTAGCATATGTGGCTGGCCTTGTGAGCCGGTTTATGGCCAATCCGGGAAGAGAACATTGGGATGCAATAAAATGGGTTCTTCGATTTGTGAAGGAAACTTCCAATGTTGGCTTACACTATAAACGGGTGAATGAAGGTGAGGCTAAGTTGAGAAGATATGTTGATGCGGACTTTGCAGGTGACTTGGACAAGAGGCGATCGTTAACCGGGTATGTGTTCACCTTATTTGGTTGTGCAGTGAGTTGGAAGGCGCAATTACAATCGATCGTTGCACTTTCAAAGACGGAGGTCGAGCATATCGCTCTCACGGAAGGTGTGAAGGAATCTATTTTGTTAGAGGGGTTGATCGAGCTTGGATTACGATCAAAATGAGGTGGAGGTGTTTTGTGATAATCAAAGCGGGATACACTTGACCAAGAACCAAATGTATCATGAGAGGACGAAGCACATTGATATAAAGCTACACTTCATTCGAGATGTGGTTGCTGAGTGGTTCATTGTTGTTAAGAAGGTGGACACGGATAACAATCCAAAGGTTATGGCTACAAAGGTTGCGAAGGGGATCAAATTTCGGCATTGTTGCGACTTCATCAATGTCGCAAAATTGAGCAACTAGAGGAGGATGTGAAGAATGGTTCTACAGAGGTTCTCGGTATTGTTAGTTGTTGTTAAGCCCCAGTTGTTTTTAAAGCCAAGGTGGATATTTGTAAGTGGGCTTTAAGTTTTTTGGGCCGAGGCCCAGCTTTTAATCATATAGTCCATTTTTTCTTTACTTGGCACATAGATGAGTGATTAATTCCTTTCTTGGGGTAAGTAGAGAAATGTGGGGTAAGTAGACTAAGTGATTAATTCCTTTATGTCTTTGGAATTAATAGTAGCTAAGTGAGAAGCATGGCATAGCAGAGAGAAGGGAAAAACAGGGGTTTCAACAACTTCAACACTTAGAGAGAAAAATCGAGAGAAAGGAGAAATCTTTGGTGGATTGTAATCCTTGTAATCTCGTTTGTCGATCTAGTGGAACCATTCTTGTAGGGAAACACCCAACCTGGGTAAAATCTCCGGTGTCCTCTTCTTTATTTTCTTGCCTTGGATTTTTTTATTTCTTGTTGGTAGACTCGTTGTTTGCATTCTGATGCGGTTATATTCATTGTTTATACTTCGATGATCAACTACATAACCATCAAGGTTGATGGTACCAACCATTCAAATTGGCGTAAGCATGTTACTTATGTTTTGAGATCGTTTGATTTACTTGATTTCATTGATGGATCTAAGGTTTGCCTAAATTTGCTTGTTGCTGAGTTATCCAAGAAATCATCGACCCCCCTGCAATGTCTTACGATAATTCTTCCTGGATTTGAGCAGATCAGCAGATCTAATCTATGTTGTTCTCGTCCCTCTCTCTTGCTTCCATGTTTGTAGTCAATGGTCTTATGACTTCTGATCAGGTGTGGAAAGCTCTCTGCTATGTATCAGAATAGTATGTGGGCACGTAGGCTTCATCTCAAAGACTATTTAATGAGCATACGTCAAGATGATCTCTCAATTTAGGACTACTACACTCGTTTTAAGAATCACCTTGATGAACTGCATGATATGGGTGAGAATTTCTCTAACGATGAGATCATTCTTTTATTTTGTTGAGGCATGAACACCTCCTTCTCTGAACTTGCATATGCTCACATTACCACTGATCCCCCTCCCCTATGATATGAATCTTCTTAGGAAGACTCTGGATTATGGAATTTTAGATCTTTAACTAAACGAGGGATTTCGCAAACCCTAGTATAGTCGCATATTTGATCACAATTAACCCTCGATATTATGAACAATTCAAGATTTATGATCCTAACTAGCCCGCAGGATTAGTTCACAAATCAATAGTATTGATACTTAATTAACCTGCATGATTAATCAACAATGAAGAAAGGTCGCAAGCAATTGAATATATCATGAAAATCTGAATATATTGTGTATAAAGGTGTTGTACAAACTTGGACAGCCCAGTATAATCTCGGCCAAAACCCTAATCACAAATAGACACTGGATCGACTTATGGCAGCTTTAAGAAGCTAAAACCATATCTAACTAAAACTCCTAAAATATATGTAGATCTGGTCAAATTCTTCTCCAAGTATATTACTTTATCTAATCTTACCAAATCTAATTCTAATCAGAATAAAACTGAATATCTATTAAACCCTAATGGACTGAATTAGAAAATCAGATCTTCAAAAGTCCACATGGCCGAGCTCTTCACTAATGAATTCAAAATGAAATAATTTTACAATAGTTTACAAAGATCACACTACCTCATTAAAAACCCGGTGGATAAAAGAGTATAGTGTTCTTCACGACGTCTTAAGTTAATCGACAAACTTGAATAATTAAGCCATGCCCTAGCTGATTTGTTCTTGACTTCTTCATCATGAAGTTGATCAACTAAATCATGCAACACTACATATCTAAGCTTCATTATTGACCCTGTCATCGGACCAACCATGTCACTTAGAGGATCCCGAACATAACCCTTGAATATTTGATCAAGTCGTGGAATGTCTTCATTCATGGTGGTAGTAGTCTTGACATCTCTATCATTCCCTCCATGGTCGAAAGGTTTCACCCTCTAAACTGAATCATTGTTAAAGGTAAATGGAGATAAATCAGCAACATTAAAAGTAGTACTAACACCATATTTTCCTGGAAAATCTATCTTGTAAGCATTACCATTCACAAGCTCCAAAACTTTAAAATGACCATCACCACACAGACTTAATTTAGATATCTGGGCATTTGGAAACCTCTCTTTCCACAAATGCAACCAAACTAGTCGTCTTCATGGAACCACATCACTCGGTGCTCGTGATTGGATCAGTCTGCATTCTGAGCATTTGTCCTTTTTTAATCGCACATTCTCATGTAATCGTTTCACAAAACCAGTCTTCTTTTTTCCATCTAAATTTTGAACCTGCTTAAAATTCAAAGGAATTAAATCAAGCGGTGTATTTGGTAAAAATCCGTAAATAATTTCAAAATGAGGTAAAGTAGTAGAATGAACAGTACGATTATAAGCAAACTCTGCAATCAGAATGCACGATTCCCATTTCTTTAATTTTTTCTGAATTAGGCCACAAAGAAGACACCCTAATGTCCGATTGGTGACATATGCATGTCCATCAGTTTGAGGATGACTTGCAGTAGAAAATATCAATTTTGTCCCTAACTTGCGCCACAAGGTATTCCAAAAGTAGGACAAAAATTTGACATCTCGGTCTGAAACTATAGATGCATGAATTCCATGAAGTTGAACTACTTCCTTCAGGAATAAATCCGCAACATGCTTTGCATCATATGTCTTCCTACAAGGAATAAAATGTGTCATCTTTGAATATCGATCAACAACCACAAAGATAGAATTATTACTTGATTGGGATCATGGTAATCCGAGAACCAAATCCATGGAGAAATCAACCCAATGATGTGTAGGAAAAGGTAAAGGAATGTATAATCTATGAGGTTTAGTTTTAGACTTCGCCTTCAAATAATCAATACAATTCTTACAAATTCTATCAATAAAAAGTGCCAATCTTGGCCAGAAGAAGTGTTCTCGCAACAAAGAATAAATTTTTAATGCACCAAAATGTTCCATTAAACCACCTGAATGAACTTCTCTAACAAGTAATTCACGCATTGAACACTGAGCAACACATAGCCTATTGTCATGAAATGAAAAACCATCTTGCTAAAAAAAGGTTTTATATGCACCATGTTCACAAGCAGCATAAACAGGTGAGAAATCAGGCCCAGTAGCATATAAATCTCGCATGAAATAAAACCTTAAAGTACACATTCCAATCGTGTAAGTAAAACATGTTTACGACTCAAAGAATCAACAACAACATTTTCTTTACCCTTCTTGTATCCCAACACATAAGGAAAAGATTCAATAAAACTAGACCATATAGTATAACGCTTATCCAATTTCATCTGACTCTTTAAATATTTCAATGATTCATGATCACTATGAATGACAAATTCTTTATGCGATAAATAATGATTTCCAAGTCTCTAATGCACACACAATTGCATAAAATTCTTTATCATACACAGGATAATTCAGAGCACCGCCCTTTAGCTTTTCACTAAAGTAAGCTATAGGTCAATTCTCATACATCATAACAACACCAATACCAACACCAGAAGCATCACAATGAATATCAAAAGTACCATTAAAATCAGGTAAAGCAAGAACATGAGCATTACATCATCATACATTCAATTCATTCTCTTGATCATCACCCCAAGAAAATTTCACATCATTTTTAACTAGTTCATTTAGAGGTGCAACCATAGAAGAAAAATAGTGCAAAAACCATCTATAAAAACTAGCTAAACTATGAAGGAGCATACCTAGTTGGCATTGGTAGGTCTCGGCAAGGTTTTAATGGCCTCAATTTTGGTTACGTCAACTTTTACGCCCTCCTTAGAGACCAAAAAACCGAGAAACACCACATTTGAAGTGCAAAAAGTGCACTTCTTGAGGTTCACATAAAAATAAGACTCGCGGAGTGCAACAAGAACCATTTTAAAATGCTCAATATGATCATCAGTTGATTTAGAATATATCAAGATATCATCAAATAAACCACAACAAATCGACCAATAAACTTTCTCAAAACATGATTCATCAACCGCATAAAAGTACTAGGTGAATTAGTTAACCCAAAAGGCATAACAATTCATTCATACAACCCAAACTTAGTCTTAAATGCAGTTTTCCATTCATCCCCCTCCCTTATGTGAATCTGATGATAACCCTGAGTCAAATCAATTAACATTGATACATGCATATATTCAAGCATATCATCTAACCTAGGGATGGGATGGAGATATTTAATAGTTATCTTGTTAATAGCACGAAAATCTATTCACAATAACCAAGTTTTATCTTTCTTAGGAACTAAAATAACAGGTACAACACAAGGACTTTAATTTTTGTGCACATACCTTTTTTGAAGTAACTCCTTGACTTGTTATTGTAGTTCCTTTGTCTACTTAGGGTTTGCCTTGTAGGCCGGTCGATTAGGTATAACCGAATGTGAAATCAAGTCTATCTAATGCTCAATGCCTTGTAGTGGTGATAAGCCGTAGGGCAAGGCTTCCGGGAAGATATCCTCAAATTCCTGCAACATCTTAGCAAACTGTGGAGGAACATGCACATGTATATCCTTATTGGCAAAGTAACTCTCTCTAAAATGTAAAATTAATACATAAGAACGATTATAAAAGGAAAAATTCACATCCCTAAAAGACGCATAAAATGTTTTTCCAAATTTAATTGGCAATTCATATCTCATCGTGTAAATCGACGACAAAGAACTAAGATGTGAAGATAAAACCTTTCACAACTTTTCAGAATCATTAAAAATCTTACCTGACCTACCTCGATCGGCCACCCCTATTTTTTGGTCAAATATATTAGGGTGTTTTCCTCTTTTTGATCTTTTGGCCAATCTCCTTCAAACCCTGCTAAGGTGTTGGTTGGCCATAGAAGGTTCAGTCTCAAACTTTTCTTTGCCGATTTTCATAAGCATCCGAGCCTCAAGGACTTCCACAAGTGATAATGAAGTCAATGTATACCTGTTTATATTTTTAATCACAGTGATTTTGTTAGTGTAACCATCATTCATAGATTTACGATCAAACTGTTATGGTCTCCCTAAAAAAATATGACTAGCCTTCATAGGTATAACATCACATAACATAGAATCATGGTATTTTATGATCTTAAAGTTAATCATGCATAGTTTATTAACCCTAATCTCACCACTACCATTTAACCAAATGAGTTTACATGGTGATGGATCAGTAGTAACAGGCAAATACAATGATTTAACAAGAAGATTGGAAATGGTATTAGCACACGATCCACTATCAATAATCAGTAAAAAAAATCATATTTCTCACAAGGCAACGAGTATGAAAGATATTAATTCTTTGTACCTCAGATTCGGCCATTTGGGAGTTTAGATGTCTCAATGACACGAAGTTACCTTGTGTTTCCAGACCTTGTTCACCTTGATAATTTACGATTATCTCTTCATCTACCTGTTCTTCCCCACTATCATATCGAGGTGTCATATCAGCATATTCATCCTCTTCATATTCTTCCTCAATGGTTGCTAACACTTGAGCATGAGGGCGATTACTATGAACATGTCCCCCTCTTTACAATGAAAACAAGTAGGAGAGTTAACTGAAATCGAATTTGATGAAGAAATAGGGAACTTACCTGAATTTCTCGTTACCAACTTAGGGGCTTTGATACCAACTGATATGAATCTCCTTGCAAAGACCCTGGATTACGGAATTTTAGATCTTTAACTAAATGAGAGCTTTCACAAACCCTAGTATAGCCACAAAATTAATCACAATTAACCCTCGGTGTCATGAACAATTTGAGATTTATGACCCTAACTAGCCCACGGAATTAGTTCACAAATCAATGGTATTGATACTTAATTAACCCGCATGATTAAGCAACAATGAAGAAAGCTCACAAAAAACCGAGAAAATCTCAAAAATATGAACACATTGTGTATAAAAGTGTTATGCAAACTCGGCCAACCCCTATATTTATAGGGTATAATCTCGGCCAAAACCCTAATCACAAATAGAAACTGAATCAACTTATGGCAGGTTTAAGAAGCTAAAACCATATCTAACTAAAACTCCTAAAATAAATGTAGATCTGGTCGAATTCTTCTCCAAGAAACCTTGAAGAATATTACCTTATCTAATCTTACCAAATCTAATTATAATCAGAATACAACTGAATATCTCTTAAACCCAAATGGACTGAATTCAAAAATCAGCTCTTCAAAAGCCCACATGGCCAAGATCTTCAGGACATCTTCAGTTAATTGAAAAACTTGAATAATTAATCCAAGCCCTAGCCGATTTGTTCTTGACTTCTTCATCATGGAGTTGATCAATCAAAGCATGAAACGCCGCATCTCTAAGCTTCGTTCTTGACCTTGTCATAGGACCAACCATGTCACTTAGAGGATCCCGAACATAACCCTTGAATGTTTGATCAACTCGTGGAATGTCTTCATATAGGTGGTAGTAGTCTTGGCATCTCCACCACCCTGAGTTATTCAACGTTATCGACAGGGTTGAGGCTCTCAAAATCTCTCACAAAGCTTGTGGAACTCCAACATTCGGACTATCTAGTGTAACCTTTATTGTGTTACAACAATCATCTAAACAGCCAGCTTGCTGCGTTGGCAACCAAGCCACGCATGGCCGAGGTGGTCATGGTCGTGGTCGTGGAGGCGGGGGGATCTCCTTTTCAGGTGGCAGCAGCTCGTCTCCTCAAGATGGACATGGTGGTAGCGCCTACCAGTGTTAGTGGTGTAACCGTCCTAGTTATCTTGCTGATTTTTGTTGGAAGCTTTCTCATGCATCTCACGACGATATGGAAAATTCCACAGATACGTCTCAGCTTGGTCCTTAATAGTATGTTAATGATGTTCCTGATTGGTACATGGATTCTGGAGCTACCAATCGCATAACATCAAATTTCTCAATTTTTGATAGCATCACTTCTTATCACGGTAATCGTCGTGTTTACTTTGTTAACTATTATTTTCTAAAATTTTCTCATACTGGAAATTCTCGAAATTCTTATTCTCTTACTTTATCTAATGTCTTGATTGTTCCTAATATTACCAAGAATCTGTTGTTTATAAACAAACTAACTCAAGATTTGAATGTTGTTTTATGTTGTTTTATGATCATTCTTTTACTATTCTATTCAGCGTTACCCAGGAGCTCACGGGTTGAGGACGCAATGAGAGGGGTCTCTACGTTTTAGATTATAATGGTGTTGTTTTAGTTTCCTTTGTTAATTCAAATAAAGCCAAGACCTCTTTTGAGCTATGACATAGTTGCTTAGGACATGTTCGTCATTCTGTTATTTCATTTTTAAGTAGGACTGGTTGTTCATCCGCTACTAGTTTGCTGCCTAAGACTTATTATGTTTTTCTTGTGAGATGGATAAAGGAAAGCGTCATTCTTTTAGTGATACTTTAAAATGCGCACCATCTATTCTTGATTTAGTTTATTGTGATCTTTGAGTGCCCTCTCCAGTTGTCTCTCATGGCGGATTTTCTTATTATGTTATTTTTGTTGATGATATTTCTCGGTTCACATGGTTATATCCTCTGCATTACAAGTATGATAATGTATAGGCGTATCTTCATTTTGAGGCTCTGACTGTGAACCAATTTTCAACCTCAATAAAGATTTTCCAGAGTGATGATGGTACTGATCTTCTCAACCATCGCATGAGATCGCATTTTGCTGCTAATGACATTCATCATTAACTTTCTTATCCTTACACTCCAGAGAAAAATGGTCATGCAAAGCAGAAGCATCGTCACATTACCATAACAGGTCTCTCTATGTTGTTTCATTCAGACCTTCATCACTCTTTTTGGTACGAAGCCTTCTCCACTGCAACCTACATCATCAACAGACCGCCTACACCATTTTTATTTGATCAACCCCCGCTCTCTATTATTTTTGGCACTACTTCTGATTACTCCAACTTTCATCCATTTGGTTGTCTAGTTTTTCCATACTTGCATCAATATGTTTCACTTAAGATAGCACCTCAGAGTATGTCTTACATCCTTTTGGGGTACAATTCTCAGTGTAAAGTTATTGTTATTTTGATTCTGTCATGAAGAAGCAGTATGTTACTCGACGTGATTAATTTGATGAGCTCTTCTTCCCAAACATGCACACATGTACTACCATTGTGCCACCTTCGCTTGATGTCTCGGCCTTTTTAGAGCCTCATCAGCGGCTTCAGATGTTTTTTAGCCTTCTTCTTCAGCTGATTCGCGTCACTATCCTCATTAATTTTGATATTGAACCAGTACCACGATTTACACCAGTACTGAATCTATCCTGGCATGCCCTTGTTCTCTGGATCCGTCGCACACTCCAACAAGCTCAGCATACGTGCCGAGTGGCTCATCTCACGCGATGCCCAGCCTGCGCACCTTGCAGCGTGAATTGTCCTACACGGAGACAAATGATACACCGTCCTCCTCAGTGCCAGAGCAATATGTCATGCCACCTAAAACCGTAGCCACCTCGGCCTTCGTGACTCCTCAGTTGCGTGAGCCATCTTCTCGTCATCCGATTGCTACTTGCTTACGCACTGGATCCCTTAGGTAAAAGTATTTTTCTGATTATGATATTTCCGAACTTTTGAGTGCATTTTTTTGTTTAGTCTGAGCCTTAAAATTATATCTTTGCTGTTAAGAATCCTGGATAGGTTACGCTATAGTGCCTGAGATGGATGGTCTCTGCATGCAAATATGGTTGGTTTAAAGTAGGTGTTTCATCTAAAATACAAAGCTAATGGTTCATTTGATTATTATAAAAGCCGACTCATTGTGCAAGATTGTCTATAGATTCTAGGTTTTGATTATGACCATAATTTTAGTCCTGTTGTGAAGGTCTTACACGGTTCGTACTATTTTATCTTAGCTATTTTGTGCCAATGGTTGTTGTATCAGTTGGATGTTTAAAATGGTTTTTTGAATTGTGCTTTTGATTCTTTAGTTTATATGGAGTAACCGGCAAGCTACAAAGACCATATGAGCCTATACTATGTTTGTTGTTTGTGCAAGACCATTTATGGGTTGAAACAAGCTCCTCGTGATTGGTTTCAATGATTTAGTTCCTTTCTTATTGGCCTGGGTTTCATTTGTAATTCATCAGACACTTCTTTATTTGTGTTCTCTTAAGGTGCCTTTCTACTGTATTTATTGGTCTGTGTTGATGATATTATACGGTTCTCTCATTCACAAGTTTAATGATCGTATGAATAATAAGTTTAACGTCACTGATCTTGGCACCTTACAGTATTTTTTGGGCTTAGAAATTGTTCCTATTGCAGATGGCTTATACCTTGGTTGCGCAAGTTATGTCAAGGATAGAGGTAATAGAATAAGGTAGAGGAATGCACACTTTTTGAGCCTCGAGAGGTGGCGACGGAGAAGTTTTTGTTGAGACATTACAAGGAGGAGTATTTCTGGCCTAATGCTAATTATGTGTGTTGGGTATCTCTTCAAATTCCAAAAGGTTAATTAATAATATTTGAAGAGTTTCACATATGAATGGACAGCTCAAGGGATGGTTTATTAATTTAGAATCCCAAGAGTTAGGTACATGAATAGGAAGACTCTAGAGCTGCACTTAAACTCTTATAAATAGAAGGAGAGTTAGAGTTGTTAGGGGTAAGTTTTGTAAACATCTGTTATGGTCTTAAAATCACCACTTTTGTTTCTGTAATCTTGGTCGAGTGGTCCTGCGTGACGTAATCCCTGACACCTGTTATTTATCAGACCCATTTGGTTAATAGATTTAACTAATCTATTTTTGTTCGTGGAGTTAGCCAACATGTTTGGTGAACCAAGTTAAATCTTTGTTTCTCTTTTTTCTGCCTTCTTTTTCTATTATCTTAATTCAGCGCAAGGGAATTGATTTTCCCAACATGTTCTACTGGGGATGTTCAAATTGCCCAACTCGACCCGATCCAACACATTTTTACCCAGCCCATTTGGGTCGGTTCAAGTCAATGTCTCATTTGGGTCAAATGGATCAATTTGATTTGGGTCGGGTTAGGCATGGGTCGGGTCAGATTTTGACCCAAATCGATATGTTTTGACCTTTTTGCATTTTTGCACCATTTTCTTGAGAAAATATCAAAAATTCATATAAAAGAATCAATTTAATACAGAATATTCATCATTATTCTATTTCATAAACAAGTTTAACATTCTTGAAAAAAAATTCATAAAGATGAAAATAATTTTGTAAAAATATTCTATTTCTATTTCTGTTCATGGAGGTAGCCAACATGTTTGGTGAACCACATTGAATCCGAGTTTCTTTTTTTCTGCTTTCTTTTTTCTACTATCTTAACTCAGTGCAAGGGAATTGATTTTTCCAACATGTTCTACTAGGGGTGTTCAAATTGCCCATCTCGACCCGATCCAACACGTTTTTCCCTGTCCATTTGGGTCGAGTTGGGTCAATGTCTTATTTGGGTCGAATGGGTCAATTTAATTTGGGTTGGTTGGGTAGTGTCGGGTATGGGTTAGGTCGGATTTTGACCCAAATCGACCTATTTTGACCCATTTGCATTTTTGTACCATTTTCTCTTGAGAAAATATCAAAAATTCATAAAAATAATTAGTTTAATACTAACATATTCATGATTATTCTACTTTATAAACAAGTTTAACATTCTTGAAAAAAATTATAAAGATAAAATAATTTTGTAAAACTACTATTAATTATAAATAATATATTAATTAATATATGAAATATATATTCATAACTATATAAATAAATTTTAATAAAATTATATTTTTAATAGAAATATTAAAAATATTCTAACTAAGTAAAATGAAAATAATTGTATTTTCTTTATTAAGTGAATAATTTATAATTAAGCAAAATATAATATTCTTATTTTAAATTACATGAAAATAAAATGTAATTTTATTATTATTTAAATATTAATACATTTAAAAATAATTCATCTTATTTGAATAAATTATTTAAAAAATCACTATTTTCTTATATATGATTTGGACCAATTTGGACCGATTTCTGACCCAACCTGATTTGGGCCGAACAAGGTCTTCTGATAGGCGATAGGTCCATAAGATGATGGACAGGCCAGTTATATTTTACTTTATACACTGCATTTGTTAAATTACATACTAAATTTGGAAATTTAAAAATATGCTTTTATATTATATATTTTTATATTTTCACATTCAAATACATATTATTACTTTTTTAACATTTAAAATACAATATTTAAATTTTATAAAAAAATTACAGCATTTAAAGTAAAACCAATGTTAACTGTCCATAAATTTATGGAAATACTGCGACAATCTCTTACCTCAAATATGATGATTGTCCAACCCGAAATGATGTACACATAAACAAAACATTACAAAAAGAAATACACATAAATATCAACTCAACAAATGCACAAACATTAACATAACTGATAATAAACACACAAGAGTAAAAAACATCATCGGTTGACATACAAAAAAAATCTTATAATGAAAATAAAATCTGGAAAAAACTAAAAATTGAAAACCTACTTAAAATTCAAAAATAATACTCACCAAAAAAGAGTCGACATCAATTGGATATCATAAACATCAACACAGCTAATACAAACAAATAAAAATTATTTGAAAAAACTAAAAACATTAACAAAAAATTAAACAAATAAACATTAATTGAAAAATATATAAATATCAAAATAAGTGATAGACTCATAAAAATTAATTATAATATAAAAAATCAATTATAATTAAAATAACGTGTACAAAAATAAACATCTACGAAATCTCTAAAAATCTACAAAACAGTTATGATATGAATATATATATATATAAAAATCATTAAAGAACACATAAACATCGACTTAAACAGTAAAAACATAAAAAAAATTGATACACGTGCGTAAAAATCAACAACAGTGTACAAATTTGTCATCAACCACAATAACATCATTCACATTCATTAGGAACTGCAAAAATACTACAAATATAACCACAAACATATTCAAAATTAACCAACTCTATATACTAAAATTGAAGAAAAAAACATAAATTAGGGTTGCAAAATTTAAAAATTCAACAAAAAATTTGAGCAAAATAATCGTTTGCGGAGAAAATCGTGTGGAGAGAATCGTTTGTGGAGAAAAGCGTGCGAAAAAATGGAGAGAGGAGAAAAGAGAGTTTGGAGAGAATACGAAGAGGAGAAAGAAGATGAAGGGATAGAGATCATCCGCAAGAAGAAATGAATGGAGGGAGGGGAGATAGAAAGAGGAGTATGATAAGGATTAGGAAATTCTTTATAGTCTAAGATAATTTGCATGCAAAATTCCCCAATTTCTTTCCAGTTTTTTTATATTAAAAAACCTTATTCGCAACTTCTTTTAATCATGCATTGGCCCGTCTTACGGTTAGGCGGTCTAAAAAATATTTTATAATTTATTTTTTAATTATGTTTTAAAAATATCTTTCAAACAAAAAATAAATACTAATAAAATGATATGTACTTTCAATTGAAAATTTCATTTTCAAAACATATACCAAAAAACGAGTATTTTAAATATGGTGTCATAAATAAAAAATGGAGGGAGTACTTCCTCTTTCTCACAAAAAATGACATGTTTTCAATTTTTGTCTGTCTCAACTAAAATGACATACTTTGCTGTCTCAACTAAAATGACATACTTTGAAAATTATCTAAAATGACAAAGAATATGTTAAATTCCTACAATATCCTCTTTAACTTTAATAAATTTTTGATTGGACCCGTTGCTTTCCCAAAATATTAATACCTTTCCATAATTATTTTTTGCTATATCAACTGATATGAATCTCCCTAAGAAAAATCTGAATTGCGGAATTTTGATGGTTTCTTGACTATAACAAGGTAATCTCGCCTATCCAAATCACAAATGCACAAATTATTTACTAACTAGCCCGCAAAATTAGCTCACAGATTTGAAGAATATTGTTAAGTTAATTAACCCGCTGGATTAATTAACAAATTGAACGTTCGCAAGCAAAGAGTAATTATTTAAAATTCTAAATATATGATGTATAAATTGTATCAAATAATTCGGTCATCTCTCCCTTCTTATAAGGAGAAATCGGTAATCAACAAAGAAGACTGGATTCTACAGAAACCTAGTTCTAATAGAATTTGTCTTCTTTGTTATAAACTAACTACAATTAAATGTCCTAATCTAATGCTAACAAGAATCAAATCTTGGCTGAAATTTATCAGCCTTGGCCGAATTCTACAAGTAAAATCTCGGCCCAAATCAACTACCTAACTAACTAACTGACTAATTAACCAACTATATAACAAATTTAATTCAGCCAAAAATTCGTGGATTACAAGGCCCATGCAGCCAAGATTACACAACATCATTAAAAAACTCAATGGAAAAAAGAGCACTGGGCAAAGTCTTCCAAGAATTATAAATTTTGTTGGAACTCATAGTTAAGTTCTTCCAAGCCAATTGGCATGGGCCTTTTCTCGTATCTCTTCATGAACGCTGCTTCCTTTACACATATCTTTGATTAAAATGACAATGTCGTGGATTCACACACACCTTCCCTATTTAATCCAAACACTGAATGCCAATGTCTTTTAATATTTGTATCATCAGCTCTCTTAAAATTTTGTGTCAAAAATAAATATGCCAATTTACATGATACATATGGTATTTAAAAGTATGATATCAGACTGTAAATTTTGATTGAAAGTTGGTAGCACTTTAAACATTTTCTATTTTGAAAATTAAAATTTTGTGAGACTTTACCAAGGTTAACTTTGAAAGGTGAAGAGAATGTCTTTTTTGGGCGTTTTGATTTTTTAATGATTTGCATAATAAATATTGGATATATAGGGTAAAGTGCTTTCATGTCTCTCAATTCTTTGTTTAGTGCACACATACCTCCTAATTTTTTGAAAGTGGACATATACCCCTTGACCGGTAGTGACTAAAAACTCGTAGCCACATAGTTAGAGAACAGCGTTGACCGGGCTCATTCAAGGTTAACCGAGCTAATTCTGACATAGAACTGTAATAGAAAGATGAAAATATCCCTAGTTTCAATTCTGAATTTAATTTGACCATTTTACTCTTCTGGACTTTTCAGGTGACCACCCCTAACCCACCCTTAACCCAGCCAGCTGCCTCTCCACCACCCTTAACCCTAGCTCGCCGTCCTTTCACCACCCTTAACCCCACCACACACATCGCCATGCTGGTAAGAATCAAGACCCTCCCGTAGGGCTACTCATGTATTTGGTTTGAGATCCTGGAATGCTTACAGACCGCCCCAATGACGAGACCTTAAATGCTGAGAAAATGTGCTACCTTAGTAGCCTCGACGTCGGATTCTTTGAGCTCCAGCCTAAGGAAGGCCTCACGCTCATCTTCGGCATTATCGTCATCTCCGTCACTGCTTTCATGGTGTTCTTTGATGCCAATGTCCTCGTCGTGATGTGCGAAGTCGTCCCCACTATCTTTGTCAAGGTGATGAACGGGAAGTCGAAGTTCCTCGACCTTCTCACCCACAAGCTGAAGCACCACTCTGGTCATATCGAGGCAGCGTCGATCATTGAGCACATTCTATTCGGCAATGGCTTCGTTAAGGCGGTGCAAAAAGTTCACGAGATTGGTCTCTTAGACAAATTTCTAATTTTTATTTTAAAGGGCAAAATGGTAATTTTAAATGAATCAGACAATTACTAAAGTTGACTAAATTTTAGGATGCCACTAGAGGTATATGTGCACTTTCAAAAAAATCAAGCGGTATATATGTACTAAACTAGAAACTGGGGGCTCGAATGCACAATATTCATAAATAGTCATGTTAAAATAAAGTGTCATTCGAGTATCCATTTTTTCTCAGAATTGGTTATTCATTTTTACCTAAAAGTTCGTTTTTTGCGAGACCGTCTCATGGTAAGATGAGAGGCAAGTTGCAAATAAAAGATATATAAAATGGAAAGCTTAAAATTCAGGGGTTGATATAGAATTATTTTTTGGGGTCATTTTTTAAATAAATCATAACTTCAGGAATCATTCTGCAAATATTTGGGAAAAAACAATAACCCTTGCCGGCCTCCTTCTCCGTCTGCTCAAATTTAAATCCATGGGTTGTGTTGAAGCGACCGGAGCAGATGTTCAACGGTAGGCTTCATCGTCGATGGCAAACCGTTCGAAGCAAAATGATGCGAAGGTGGGAGCAGACGCCGGAGATTCTGATTCGACCGCAAAATCGCAATAAGATGGATCCGTACAGGCACGACGGCCAAACCGTGATTTGACGGGACCGGGAACATTTAGATAGTTTTGGCCTCGTTTATCTGTCAGCTTTGTCCGCCATCGTCAACCGATTCCGGTGGGTGAAAAGCAAAACGATATTGTTATTCGACGGAGATTTGATTCTTGGTGGAGCAATGCGGTAGGACCGTAGGAGATTATAATTCAACGAAACCGCCCAGCAAATCAAACATATAGTTCTCCCTGCGAATTGATGCAACAAATTTCCTTTGCAAAAACCGTCTGGCGAATTGTCCAGCGACGCAACGGCTTCGGGCTTAACCGCTTAATCGCTACAAGGTCATATTTGGGTCGAAACAAGGTCAAATTGAAATTAGCCTTGTTTTCATATTTGCTACATTCATATTTGGGTCAATTGAGTTTAAAATGACCCAGTTTTTACATTTGCAACTTGTTTTATTTCTAAAGATTGAATCATAATCAAAGTACATCATATTAAAAATAATGAAAATTAAGTGAAATTGATAAAACATCACACTGAATATTTTAAACATCAACATGAAAATACTATAAATAAGTATAAATTTTAAATAAGTAAACATCAAATAAATTTAAAAATATATCAAATTAAAATAGTAAAACATTAAAAAATCAATAAAATTACTTAAACATTGAATTAAATATTAAAAACATACATAAAATTAGAAAATTTTAATCATGTTAAAATAATAAAAATGCACATCAAATTAAAATCTTCAAACATCAAATTAAATTAATCAAACACCAAATAGTACTAAAATAGATATCATATTAAAAAAGTGAACATCAAATAAAAATACAAAAAATACATTACAATATAATTAAACATAAAAATAAATTATAACTATACACATCAAATATATATAGTTAAACATCAAGTAAATACTCTAAAATGTATAAAATTAAAATAGTTAAGCAACAAAGAACCACTAAAATTGCACATTAAATTTAAATAATTAAACATAAAATGATAACACTAAAAAAACACATCAAAATAAATATAGTTGAAACATCAAATAAAAATATTAAATATACATAAAATTAAAAGGACTACAATACACATAAAATTAGAATATATAAACATCAAACCAATTCACTAAAATACATAAATGTTTTTTAGATATACATAAAATTCAAAACATCAAGTGTCACTCAAAATGTGACAAAGAAATATTGGGGAAAAATAAAATAAAACATGATTATTAAAATTTCAAAAACTAATTTGCACATTTGAAACATCAAATGATACACAAGATATAAATATAAAATTCCAAAAAATAAAAACAT
Organism: Rubia tinctorum; assembly: GCA_032355605.1. NCBI lineage: Eukaryota > Viridiplantae > Streptophyta > Magnoliopsida > Gentianales > Rubiaceae > Rubia > Rubia tinctorum. The sequence continues at coordinate 1,271 of JAULKM010169373.1, read as the reverse complement.
CCATATCAATTTTTAAAAGCATTCGCTGAAAAATCAACACATCAATCAAAATTAAAGTATAAAATACAAATACAAATTTAAGATAATAAAATATCACTAACTGGTGTCAACATGTATAAAGTGTCAAAAAAATTAACATGCAAACACGATATTTACAATAAAAGATCAAAATATAACTTTAAAACACATGATTTTAGTGGGAAAAAAAGCTTATGAAAATCATCACGGGGTTTGATTGAAACATCAAGTCTTGTAGTAAAAACCAGCGCATTGCGCGAAAATGAGGAGAAAAATTGATCCGCGGACTTCCCCGACCAAGATTCTTGATCCGCGAGATTCTTATGACCCGGAATCATCAATTCCCCAATTATTTGTGCCCAACACCCCTTAAAAAGTTATATTCGCACCCAAATTCGTCTTTCCTCTCTCAAACTTTTTAAAATTATATTTAGAACTCCATATCTAATTAAATTTCACAATATTTTACATTAATCCTTATTTTGGTTTTTGGTTGTGAGAAGTTCTCGCACAAAAATTTGTCATTACCTAAACATCTCATCTTTAGTACACTTTCGAAGTAGGTGTTTAGAGGCTAACAACGCATTTAAAAAAATTGTTATTTCATTCCTCAATTTTAATTCTTTTGCTATTTATTGTATGTATTTTAATGAGTCCGTCTCTTGAAAAACGGTCTTTCCATAAGCCACGAAAAGATCAAGGTTTAAACTGCAAATTATAATAAATAAGATAAAAATTTCAAATTGCATTAATCGGGTCAATAAGCTTATAATTACGGCACGTTTCATAATAATTTTTTAATATTGTAACTAAAATCTTTTACATTTTTATTATTCTAATTAAACTCCATTTTTTCATAAACCTGTGAAAAGACGATCTTTCCCAAAAGTCCGCTGTTATAAATTTATTTGTAAATCCATATAAATTTAAGAAACTTATTTTCTTTTTCCGTTACTCCCTTTCTCCCCACTTTTTTTTTAATCTCCCCCTTCTTCATTTTATTTTTTGATTTTCCATATTTTCTTTTTCTCTCCTCCATCCCGATTCATCTTTGACAGTGACACTAGGCAAGGCTTAACCAGTACCATTCCAATGGTGGATGAAGGAGATCGTCGTGACTTAATGTCTGGCTGCCCATATGATTCTTCATTAAGTGCATAAACCTATCGAGTTCTTTGAAAGAATGATTTCCCGCAATGATTATTATTGATGATCAGGAGAATAAATAGAGTACAAAATATAAAGGTAGAAGA
>JAULKM010169362.1:0-15804 GCA_032355605.1 Rubia tinctorum | reverse complement strand
AAGGGTAGAAGATTTATCTTCACAACAAGTAGTAAAAGTGTTGAATAGGTTATATGTTCAATGATAGATAAAAGGCTAGGAAGTATAAGTCAATAGCCCTCAAGATCCCGTAATTAATGTTTAACCTTGTTTTAGTGATTGTTGTTTAATTAGTAGATTTACATGGTTTGCTAGTTTAACTTGTCTTTAAATTGATAACTTAAAAAACCAATCCAAAAATCCTCCTCTTTATGTGCTTATATATATATATATGCATATCTTTATATCTAGCTTATTATTTATAATTATATGAGCAAACGCGTAGGAAAATCCCTTGCCTCCGTGGACGACCCCAACATGTCATTATCTACTTAGTTGTAGTTAAGATAACTTTAGGGCTCAAAAATAGTAGGTTTGAGAGGTACGACGACGACCTCCCAGTCCTCATTTTTTTTTTTGCAAAATAACATAACATAAAAACAGTGTTTTTCATACAAAATGATTTCATGTTGAAGCATAAGTTCAAGCACACTGATTACGACATGTTTACATAATAAACAAAAGCATGCAACGCTACCATTTCACAAAATAGCCTAACCTGATATTTTAAGCTTGCTGCTAGTTGCCATCTAGCCTTTCCAGCTCTTTCCCAATCTTTCTAATCTTCTCAGTTATGTTTTGAGTCGCTAAAAACTGAACACATTCCCTTACTAGACTGATATCTGCATCTAGGTCGTCTTGTAGTAGCCCCAAACGTGCAAATGCATTTTTTATGGGTAGAAGTGAATACATGTTGTCTCCCTTACATTTCATGACCTCAATCATACAGTCTGTAAGGAGATAAAAATCTTATTTATAGTGTCAGCCCTCATCTCATCGTATGCCTTCTTCACAGCTTCTACTAGTTCATCCACAGTCCTGCATGCATTTTTCCACTGGAGACTTTGAATTGATCGAAAAAGGCCAAGGTCTAGTATGTTGAGGTCCGGTGAGTTTGCTGGCTGTGAATCCAACAATATTTGAAACCCATCACTGTTAGCAGCCTTTAGAAAAGCACCACTCTTGCCTATTGTGTGTGCTGGTGCATTGTCTTCCTGTAGGTATATCTTCTTGCTTGACCCCGGTGGCCACTTACGCTTGATTGTTGGTATTATTTCACTGAAAAGGCATGCAGTCATGGCATCCCTATTGCATTTTTCTTGGTTTTTGTTTCAATCGTATCCTTAGGTCAATTTTTGCTTTTTCCTCTGTGCTGCTATTTGGTCAGTTAGAGGGAATATGCCAATTTTTCCATCGAATATTACATCACCATTTTCAGGAAGAATAGGCCTAACTACAACACAAATGAACATGACCTTTGGAATGTACCCTTTATGTTGATATATTCTATATGGATTATCTTCTGTCGGTAGTAGGATGTAATTAGCTGATTTTTCGGATAGAAAAAACCACTTTTCATCAAGGTGTATCACATTGTACATGCTTTTGAACTTAAATGTAGATGAATGTCTTTCGAACCTGAGATGTGAGCATGCATATTTTACTCTTTACACCTTGTTTTCTTCTCTAAGAAAAGGTTTGATAGCATTGTCGTGCTTGCGGAGTTTACCTTTCTTTATTAGTCGATGTATGGTGCTTTTGCTAGCATCACATTGAGTTGCTGCCCTATGACAAGTTTTTCTGAGTAGCAATGGTATAGCCTTGAATGCTTCTTCATCAAATACCTTGCTTTCTTTAACCTGGCCTGGTTTTCTGCTTCCCATGTTAACATGAATTTTGGTGGCAACCTGGTGCTTCACGGATGTCCAGATACAAGCCACCGTCTGCAGGGCGATGCCCCATTTAGCAGCTACATCAACTGCTTTGCCGTATCCTACACGGCCATTTTTGGAAGTCATCATCAAGAATTGCGCCACAGCATTGCGCTCATCGTCCGTCAGATTCTTCTCCCTCATTTCCCGACAAATTATTCCAGAAAATCTGCCCCAACAAAGCTCGATGATGATGATTCTGAGAGCTTGGTGAAATAGGACGAAAAATTTCAGAAGAAGAAGATGAAGAAATGAGTTCAGAGTTGCTGTACTTATAGAATTAATAGGGTATTTGTAGAGTAGGTGTAGGCTTTTAGGTAGAAAATACTTGTATTTTTAGTTTCCCTCCTACTTTTCCCTCTTTATTTTTGATACAGAACGGGTTCAGGTGGGAAGGATTTTCCCATAATCCCATTAAAGTTTCTGCTATTCTTTTTTTTTAAAATTTTGTTAATCAAGCTGACGTCAGCATCACTGTAGTTGACGTCAGCGCCCTAAAAAAATCAGACATCCCCCCACATGTGTCCCACATCAGCTTTTCTTAAAAAGTGGTCCAAAAGTAATTCTGCAATTACTAATGGGACGGAGGGAGTATATAATAAAATATCATGTGGGATATTGTTAGATTCATCTTAACATATATTTTCTAAAAAAAACAATTTTTTATGCGACACTACTATAGGTAACTATAGATATTTACAGTCAAACATGTTCATTGAAAACCGTGAAAAGGTAAATAAACAATTTAGAGTGGGACGGAGGGAGAATATAACAATAAAGATACTGGAATCGGTATTTAAACTGAGGGAATTGATGAATTATAGATTTGTCCTCTCAAGAGGCCTCCTGAATAAGCGGTTTTGGCCAATCCTGATAACAACCCTCCTTGGCAGAATGTTTTTTGAAACAAGGATTTGAAGATCATTTACACCAGCAGGTGGAATTTCAGTGACAGAAGCAGCTGGATTGACATTGTGATCTTAAGTAAAAAGAGACGTGAAACATTAAATGTGGTTTAGCCTGCAGGCAACTTCCATAAATATATAAATGACTTGGAATGCTTGTTCTTCCGGATCTTTATGTACATCTAATCACCAGTATCACAACATCTGCTAGTTCTTTCATGATCAACGTTTAACTCCATCCTTCCATGATTTTCCATTAAGTGTTGTTGAAGAATAAAGACAATCCCTCCCCGAGGTAGCATTTTCCCTTGAATGTCTACCTAATTGAAGCTGAAACATGCATTGTAGGCATTATTTGTTGTCTAATTCCACCTTTAATTAGCACTCCAGCATTGAGTATTCTTCCTTTCTAAATCATTCCTTGTATGTAGTGATATTCAGCAGAGTTTTTATTAGTTGACAGACTGTCGAGTGTGATCAAACTCTGAGCAATATGATCTTCTGCATGGGTTGACTCCAATTGAACTAACCAGGCTAGTTGTACTAAACGAATAGCAATGGCCTTATAAATGTGCGTTTCACTTTGATTCAAATCAAAATGAGCTGGTATGTCTGAAAATGTACCTACTGCTCCATTCTCAGTGGGTTTCTATATTGAATATCAAAACTTGCGGCAAGAAACTTTCTAGTCCTTTTACGCAGCAATGCATTATTTAGTCTTTGATCTAGTTAAAACTTGAGGAACTAATGATTTTTCTTGATGATGAATTGGTTGAAAATCCTTTATTCCTGGCACAAAAGGATTTCCTAATATAACCTATAAGTTTTAGTTATTACATGAGTACAACCCTTATACCTCTTTCACTAGCATCAGTCTTCATCAAAAAATCATTATTAAACTCAGGAAGCTTCAGTACTGGTGCAGAAGTAATAGTTGTTCTCAGTTTATTGAATGCTTTAGTTTCCAGTGAAAATAATCTTTCTTATGTAAATAGTGTGATGATGACATGCAGATGATACCAAAATCTCCTATAAACCTTTTTCCTTTTTTAAAAAAAAATCAATCATTCCAAGATGTTGGGAAAAACGCCATGCGACGATTACATAAGTAGAATTGACATTTATCCTAACTAACCTCTAGCAATAACCAATTTATTGCAAGGATATTCAGATTACATGTCAACCAGACTTATCGTCTGTACTATTACAGATGAGAGATCCAATAAAAACTGTAACACCACCCTAGAAGATATTAACTCGCTTCCACAAAAATCATGACCACTTGGCGAAGATGAGCGTACCAGCATCAAAATCATTACGCCAAACATGGATTTACAACAGATGTAACACCACTTGATCTTGATCCAAAACACGATTTATATTGTCCAAACTGTAAACACCTTGGAACATACAGATCGAGAACGGAACTCCTAATAGAGAAACATAAACGAAATCACGAACATATGATTTGTAAAACCAAATCGGACAAAATACATCGACATGAACAATTATATTAAATGATCATTATGGGCACATCAATCTGATCTATCAGGTCGAATAATCAATACTAATGTATAGAAACAAATCCATATTTATTTGATAACATAAATAATAAAAGTATATCAATTGAAAAAATTACGGTTTCCCCATCTTCCCATGATAGAGAGATGGGGAAAATGAGAGAAAAAACTTCAGAGGAAGAAGGAGGAGGGGGCGGCGGTCTAAGGTGTTAGAATATCGGAGGTGAATCTCAAATATTCTATGAACCTTCCATAATAGCTAACAAGTCCAAGGAAACCCATTAGTTCCTTTTAAGAGGTAGTATAGGTCATTCTTTGACACACTAAACTTTTGACAATTCCATTTTCACACCATTACTAATGATTATTGACCCGCCCCTTTTCGATGCGTCGTTATACACACAAGAGGATGTTGTATATGTTTTAAGGGTCAAAGATAAAATTTATAAGTTGCTCCCGTTCCTAGTACTATACTATCAAAAATGGTAGATAGTGGCAAGTACCGGGGTCATCCACATAGATGTTCTGAGTCCGATAACTAGCTATGCACAACCGTGGTTGGGTCGTTAATCCAACCACGTGTTAGGAATAGCAAGTGTTGTGAAATAACCATTGTGGGGGAAGGGGATTTTCAACTACTAGCATGCAATCAACGGAATAAACTATTTAAACTAACGTCGGGGAATATTTGTGAAACATGGTTAATGTCATTTCGATCATAGATTTCATCAAATACAATAACTAAGCCCTATTCTAGTGTATGTGTCACGTGGTGCGGACAATGGTCAAAACTTCCCTCTATCTGTCACATAGAGGTGCGCATGTAGGCTCTTCCATCAGTATTGCCTCCGCAACTAGAAAAGTGCAACAACGGCTATGGCTCATTGCGCAGGTGTGATTCTCTCCTGTGCGATTAAGTCCCAGGCGGAACACCACGAACAGAACTACCCCTAGGCTTACAAAGGCAAAGGAAGTAGTCGTCTTATCGATGGATCTAAGATCAACAAGGTGATTCCTAGTTTTGCTACCTAAACTATCTCTACCCACAACCCTTCGGACCTCTTTGGTCGGCTAACTAGAGCATGGTCGATCGTGATGATTAACAACAGTAACCTTCGTGCACACGCCCAGTTTCGGACTATCGTCACCCCAAGCGCATCTAGGCTTCCATAACCGGGGTAAGCAGTAGTGCATCAACATGAAAATAGACTTAGTTGTGTGCCAACAAAGTGTCCCAATCATGCAATTCATAAGAAGATTAATAACAAGCCAACATAATGATCACAAGAACACATGGGAATAGGTAGATATAGAAATCTCACAAAATAAACATTAACCCATGAATACAAATATAATCCCCAAGTTTAATACTACTCCCTAAATATTGAATCCAAGTATTTCATTGGATTCAATGCCATTTGGGCAAAAAGAAAAATAAAAGATGAAAAGAAAGATATCTAGAGAGAAGGGAGAGAGTTTTCTCTCTCTAAGCTACTCTTGAAAGTGAAAATATAAACATAAGTTTTAACCCGAATTCACCTTGGTCTATGTATATAATAGTAGTGAAATGAGCCTAAAAATAGGCCCCAAAGTGGCCAAAAACCCTAGCAGCCGCAATTGGCGCGAGGCGTGTCTCGTGCCACGCCCATGCCGGTCATGCTGGCGCGGGACGTTGGACATGGCACGCACTGTGTTGGTCGTGCTGGCGCGGGGAACTGGCTCTGGTACGGGACATGCTTATCATGCTAGCATGGGGCATCGGTTTTAGCACGGGCCGTTCTACTTTGTGCCGATGTGGCCTATGTCATCCAGCGCGGGTCATCGACCGAGTTTTCATTTTGCTCCTTCTGATCCGCACCATACATCGTTTGGCTTGCCTCGTCTCCTAGAACCTCTGTTTGCTCAGTACCTAGGTGCACCCCGCGTTATTCTCCATATATCGTGGGCTGGTCTTGGCATTTGTGACTTGAAACAGCGTGGGCCGTGTAAAATGGAACGTCCAGCTTCCATACTTAGCTCATTTTAGAGTGGAAAAGTGACATGGAGTGCACGACCTGCTCAAACGGGGACACCACTCCCCCCCCCCCTGTGCTGGAAATTGACACGGTCTGTGTTGGTTGGTACGGGCCATACCAAGGCTCCCTGACATGGGCTGTGACAGCTGGTACGGGTCGTGCAAGCTTTGGCTTTGTGTTTGTATGGTCAGTGCCGACCGCTGCTGGTTCGGTTGCCAAACTTCTTCGCTCCGCTACGGATGAACCGTTGGTCCAATTTGAGAGTTCTTGTAGTCAATTTTATAGTACTTGAGAATAATAATCCAATGGTGCAATTCTCAAGGGCAGATTATTCTTGGATGTTTCCTCAAACTTTGTGCAACTCCCGGTCGATAATTCTCCGCTTTGGACTTGGCTTTTGTGAACTCCGAATCCGCCTTTCTTGGTTCCAATTACATCTACTACCACAAATTTAGGTTTGTGGCCTTCAAATCTACTACCACGACTTAAGGTTCGTGGTCTTTTACAAAAAGATAATAATAAAAAGAAGTACTCACAAGCCACCTAATGATAAGATCAAAAATGAAGATCTAGGCTCCCGTAAATACGAAGTATCCATTAGTTCTAATTAAGTCTAAAAAACTAGGGATTTAGACAAGAAAACAATAATGGTCGTCTAAACCTTTTGTCGTGCAAACCTAACTAAAACTAGCAATCAACCAAACAAAAGATGATAATAAATGTGTTAGATGCATCGGCTAATGCATGCTATATGGTGCACATCTATCCCCCACACTTAAACCTTTACTCATCTTCGAGTAAACAAAATAAGAAAAATGATCGAAGCAAAATGTAGCATGCAAAGAGAAATTAGCAAATGCATTCAATTTATTCCCAAGCTACTCTAGTTCCCCCAAAGAAGTAAGAATCTCACAAATCTCACACTCCCCGACGATACCAAAGTAACCTAACCATCCCAAAATATTGTGAAGAAAAAGGTATGCATAAGAATGATAAGTGTTGAACTAGGTTACTCCACCGAATAGTCCACCAAAAGCAATCCAAGAGTTGTTGCCGAAAAACCACCAAGGATAATCCGAACGATCCTTAACTCGGCTGCAACTAAGGATAACTCAAGATTCTCTACTTAATTACAACCAAGGATAATACCCAAGATCCTCAACTTAGAATTCGTTTTCTCTCAATTTCTATCATTTTTCCTAGGAGTCCTTTCGGGTTTTCATCCTAGTTTTCTCACATGTTGAGCTCACCATCTCACCTTTTTCCACACGCCCTCTCATTTTGCCTAAGTTTTCCAACTTAGCCGGGCCTTAGCCTCTCGTTTTTACCTAGGCCTTTTTTACCTATCCGGGATTTCTTTCCCATTTTTTCCTAAGTTGCCCTTTTGGGTTTCCAACTTAACCGGGTATATATTTATCTTTTTCATTTTTTTTTCATTTTTTCATTTTTTCTGTGTAGCACAAAATGCCCCAAAGTTGAGCTTCATACTACAATGGATCATATAAAACAAAAAATTATACCACCAAAGGGTTCATTCCAAAACATTTCCCAACAAAGTGATAACCACCTAAAGATCACACCACCAAATAAAACAACACCAAAAACACAGAGGAATTCCAAGATGAAAACTCCTAAGTGCTCACTACTCCCCCCCCCCTCCCGCACTTAAACCAAGCATTGCCCCCAATGCGATGAATCAATATAAACTATAAGTGAGAGAAAGGGAAGTAATGAAACTCACTCATGCAACCCCGAAGGGTCTCTCCTCAAATGTTGAGTCTCACTCCTTCTCCGCCTTTATTCTTGATGCACCTCGTGCCTCTCAATGGGGATAACATCTCGAAATCCATCGAGCTTCAAAATATGAAATCCCTCAAGCACTTGCTTTATAGCCTCCTCATGGATATCGAATCTCTGATCTAAAACTCCCCGGTCATCTCCCGCTCAATGGTGTCTAGCCACGACCCTCAATCATACATTGTACCCTCCATAGATCTTAGCCTACTTCCAAATTTCTCTAATTGAATGCTCATTCCCCCTACCACTTCACCGATATCCCGCACAAGTTGGGTAGAACTAGAGAGTTGTTTCCCAAACAAATGAAAGTGGTCAAGGATGTTCGCAGCTAAGTGAGTGCGGCTCTGGGGTGCCTTACTCGAGGTCGCATCATCATTCTCCTCGACATATATGTCCAGGTCTGACTTCTCAAACCTAGGATCTGGTTCTAAGAATAGATCATGTAACACTGTATCATGAGTGATTGTTGTACGTTCCAGTTGGGGGAGAATCATTAAGTTGCACACCGTGGAACCACCATATAGCAATACAAATCAATCCTCTAAAGTCGTGGTAGCAACCATGGGCACCTTCACAAGTTTGTCCATTGTATACCATGTACCTGAGCTTTCCAAATTCACCAACACGAAAGAAGAGGGGATCGGATGCCCCAAATGTTGGGCTACAAGTCTGACCATGCCACCCATAGAGATCTTTCCATGGGATAATGCAGATTATGTAGTAGTGAAGGATGTGTGTTAGTGATGCTAGAAAATAAGGGATAATTGTTGTTGAAGTTTTTTAGTTTTTTTCCTTTCAGATTTTTGTGAATAATTGACGTTTCTATTATCGGTAACGAGATTCATTTAAATATTGTTGACGTTGTCTGTATTGAATGTTAAGTTATTATTATTCATATTTTTTACTTTTCAATTTGTAGCATTTAATGCACTTGTACAGCTTCTATAATCATTACACCTTTGCATTTCCCTAAAAAGTTTTTTTTTCTCTTCTCAACAAGCAACATTTTTAAATTCCTCCTTCTATATAAGTTGATACATGATTTTTTTTTTGTAGAAATATAACCTTTTGCATCCAAACTTCTACATTAAAGCTTCTCAACTCTTTTTACGTACTGAACTGAGTAAAAAATGAAATCTCAGACAAGTGACTGGTCTAAAATGAACGTTGATCATTTGATTGACATCGGAGTGCATCTTCTTTTTATTTGTGATTTCATGTCTATGAGGGGAGTGTGCCGTTCTTGGAGGGATGTTGTGGGTAGGAGGTATTTCAGGGGGCGTAACCTTCCTTTGCTGATGAGTCCGAGGGAAGTAGATGGTGCTAATTGTGAGTTTTTTTTTATTTGATGAAAAGGAAGATTTAAATGAGGCTTTGTCTTCTTGAGCTTCAAGGAAAAAAATGCATTGACCTACAGTTTGAGTGTCTACTAGTTTTAGATGAGTCGGGTGATGCAGTTTTGTTCAACCCTTTTTTTACTACTAGAATTCAGCTTCTTAACTGTGGACATAATCTTTTTAATATTAGTGGTTATACTAGGAAATTTGTGTTATCTGTTAATCCAACTTCTTCACGTTTTCATTTTATGGCTGTTTATCAAGATGGTAGTTTGGGTATTTATAGATCCGAGGATGATAATTGGACTAGGATTGACAAAGGTTTGAATTTTGTTGATGTTAATTTTTATGATGGGAGGTTTTATGAAGTTTGTGAATGTAGTGGTAGTGTTTTGGGACTTTGGTATTTTGATCCTTTTGGATCAGAGTATAATGAGTTTCACCTTCTGGTTGGTGATATTCCTGGTGTGTATGATGATTATTTCTTTACGGGGAATCATTTGGCTGAAACCCCTGATGGTAGGTTTCTTTTAATTAGGGCCAGTGTTGCATTTAGTACAGACTTTGATATATATGAATTAGATGTGGTGAACATGCAGTTTAGAAGAATTACTATTTTGGGAAACGATGCATTGTTTTTAGGTAACAATGCATCTTTCATTGTTGATTCGTCTTCAGCTCCTGAGGGAATATTGAGGCGAATTGAATCTACCTCACTGGTGAAGTGATGGCACGTCATTTCTTAATTAATGAACCAATTGTGTATGCGGGGACATATGAGTTTAAAGGGACTATGATAGAGGTTTTAGATGCTAGTCATCCCGATCCTTCCACATATGGATTTGAATTTCTATGGATCGTTATACCATCATATTAGCTTTATGTTTTTCAAGTTAAAAGTTGCAATTTGAATGTTTTTTAATGAAGAAGGTTCTGTTTTATATATTGAGTTTTATGTATTCCGCAATGAGTTTTAGTTATTACTGACTGATGTTCCTCCTTTTGAAATAAAGTTGTTTCATAAATTAATTTAATTACAATTACTATAGAAACATAACAAGAAATTGAAAACATCAATGCTAGAAACTGTAACCTCAATATGCAGTATTGAAACATCAGTAGAAGTAGTAAAAATATTTCTTGTAATTCAAACTTTGCTTCATTCAAAAACTGTTATGCCAAATGTTATTGATGTTCCTCATCAGGAAATGAGGTTTTTACAAAATAAAATGATTTTATGATAGTTTCAATTGAATAGAAAATCACAGTAACTCAATGCAGTATTATATAAAAAACTTGAAAACAGCAACTCCGTGTTGACACAGAATAGATAAAAACAAGTGAGTGTTTGGTGTTTTGGATCCAAATTCATTGTCACTTGGATTCGTCCTTTCAATTGCTGATTTTGCTCTTTGGCTCCTTCCTTTTGTCTTTGTGTATTCCAGATTAAGGATAGCTAGTGTAAGTATGATTCCTGTTTGTGTTATCGTGCTGGTTTATGAAACTGTAGTGTCTTCGACGTGTGAGGTTAGAGTGTTGATTGTAGTTGAGTGGTTATCAAAGGATTCTTCCAATATTCTTCTTTCTTCAATGTTTTCCTCACTCTTTAATACCAAATTGTAGAATTTCCTTGTCATCAATTAATGTCATGGTATTTTATCTCTCAGATCTGGTGCCTAGCAATCAAGGAAACATCGTTAATAACTATACGGTCAAGGTAGTTTGGAAGAACATCAACAATTAAAATGGAAAAATTACTGATAATTATAGTAACATAATTCAGTATCATAGAAACATCAATAGAAGTACAAAAACAGTTCAAATACTGATTATGCTCTATTTAATTTAGAAAAGGTCAGCTAGAACTCAGTAAACATCATTATTGAAAATTCAAACATCTCTATTATAAATATTAATCTCATTCAGAACTGTATAAATATTGACAGAATTTATTACCAGTATTGCACCTGTGATCTTTGTCTCGTTATTCCACATTTTCATTTTTGCCATCTTAGTCCATCTCAAGCTTATGTACTCGTCCGGGATTCTTGTTTCGTTTAACATGTGCAATACATGTAGGCTGTGGATGTAGAGGAACCAGACTTCATCAAAGTGTTTGTAAGAACATTCACTTTTGCTTGCTGAGTTTCTACTGGCTTTGTGTGTAGAACTGATTCTAGTTTTGATTTACTGCTTTCGTGCAAAACTTCATAAATGCACATAGTTCCTCCGTTCATTCCGAGATATTCTCTAGATGCTATTCCAATATCCCACTGTAGCCTAAAATCTTTGTAGATCCTGTGTGTGTAGATTCTTATTGCGTGTTTGAGGATTGTTAGACCTCCTTCTTCTTCTTTTGGTTTTTCTTTGGAACAGTAGAACTCCTTCTCTGCTTCTTTGGTTCTCCAATTATGGATTGTGGCACAATAAATCTGATAAAATTTGACGAGTCTTGTGGTCTTTGATGCTTTGAAACTGATAACAGCATTGGTACTCTCACTTCTTTGTGAAGACAATGTTCTAGCTGAGAAGTAGTCCTTGCTCATGGTTTTGCACCATTTATCTCGCAGGGTGTACAGTCGATTGAACCAAGTATGATTTTTTAGTTGATATTTGTTGATCATTTATGCCCATTCTTTCTTGAATCCGTCCCCATCTGAGTAAAACACCAGACACTTGTAAAATGATTTGCTGAATTCAGAGTCACTGCTCAAATTGTCGTAGTGGCTGATGGCATTTTGTTTCAGATGTCATGTGCTGGGGTACACCTGTCATTAAAATATGCTCATAAAAATCATGTTATTTGCTTGCATAAACAATGTGAATCTAGATTTTGTAAACATCACCATGAAAAAACATAAACCTCAAGCTATATTATTCACCCATAATTTTTTTTATAAAAAAAACAGCAACCTCGGATGGAGGTTCTCAAACATCATCGGGGGATAATCTCAGTTGATAATATTCAGACATCAACAAAAAAGAGTAGCTTGCTGAACTTCAGATTTACAGAGCAGTAGCAGGAAAAAACCTCATTTTATATTGTTCACATATCACCAATAAAAACATAAACCTCAGTCCACATGATCAAGACATTAAAAAAAATAGCAACCTCAACTTCAAGTTTACAAAACATTAGTAGGTAAAAGAACAACTTCATTTAAGATTAGTTAAACATCATTAGTAAAAACCGAAACCTCATTATATATTATTGAAGCATAAGTAAGAAGACAAATGTATGTGTATATACCTCTTGTATGGTTTTTGCCATGGCCTGGTCCTAATCTGTGAAAATAGTGATAGGCTCAATTTCTCCCATACATTTCTTGAATGTTTTCAGGAACCACACAAAAATTTATGCAATTTCATCATTGATGAAGGCACATCCAAACATGACATTCATTTTGTGATTGTTGAGGCCGACAAAAGGAGCGCAGATGAGGTTGTATTTATTGGTTCAATATGTCGTATCGAAAACCAACAAATCACCATATATCTTGAAATCTTCAGGTATCATGGAATCCCTCCAGAATAGTGCAGACATTCTTCCCGCACTGTCGAGCTTTACCCTAAAAAGGAAGCCTTCTTCTTTTTCATTCAGTTCTGTGAGCACATCAATCAATTTACTAGCATCTCCAGCATTTATTTGTTTCATTCTGAGTCTACTCACATAATTGATGTGATCCCTCATAGTGTGCCTGATTAAGTCTTCACCTCCAACATCATTTACCATGTACCTGTATCTATCTACTGGTGTCAGTGTAATTTGTTTCATCGTTTGATTGCTTTCTCTTTTCAAGGCCTATTTTCTTTTCACTTCAGTGCAAAAGTTTCCACTGAGGAAGGGTGAGGTCATGATTGTGAGTTACAACATGCTGATGGATTGTGTACATGTCATCTTCTGTCATTTTGATAAACATCTTAGCGCTGCATCCTGTTCTTGTTAGAAATAACTCCTTCCTCTTCCTATTGTTATTCTCAACTTTAGGAGTTACAGAAATTGTTGTTTGTTTTTCCTTCACAAGAATAGGTAGAATATCTACCCTTCAGCTTCCTGTCATTTATCCTGCGTGTTGTTGATTTTCGTATACTGAAACCTTTGCTTTTGAGAGGCGGTGATATAGGTCTCCTAACTCTTCTCATGTTCTTTCTGACACCCCTTACAAGTTTTTGTAAACATCTACCTCCAGTATTTCATTATCAGCTCCTATTTTATAAACATCAAACAGGAACGACAGTGAATCTCAACACATATATGTAAACCTCAACAGAGAAAACAGGAACCTCGTGATATATTATGAATAACTCAAAAATAAATAAAACCTTATCTTCATGTACATGAAACAACAGTAGGGAAAAAAAAACAGAATTCTCATAGTATAACCTTCACACATCATCAGGATAAACATAAACATCAATAGGAAAGACATGAAACTCATTCTATATCCTTTACACATCAACATAAAACTAGGGAACATCTTTCATATAATGATCTAGATTTACTGATCAAAGATTCTTAGTTACAACACAATGTACAAGCATTGCAATACAAGCATCACTTTATTAACAGTAAAGCTCATTCTGTGTATATAGACGTCATATTTTTAACAATAAGTCTCAGTTCTTCGTTGACATTACCTGTGATTTGCATAATCTCATTTTCCTTGGAGTAAATTCCTGATATAAGCTCCTGATTTTGATCGGATATCTAAGTTAGTTCCTGATTTTTCTGGTGAGGTTCACACTGTTTGTTTTTCCTGCCAATTCGATCAATTAGAACATCATTTTTATCACATGTGAACATATTGAAGCGGATTTTAGAAGAATTTTTTTTACCAGGTCGAATCTTCAATCTTTTCGTTGTTTGAACCTTCGTTCGTGCTCATCGTTTGAATTCGTCGAGATTGGAGGTGAAATCATCGAGATTGGAGGTGAAATCGTCTAGATTGCATCGAGGTTTGATGAACTTCAGATTGAGCGAATTTCAAGTGAAATTTGGGAGGATGAGATTAGAGAGAGAGGTTATTTCGTGATTCTGATATTTTCTTTCCTTATTTGCACATCAGTCCCTCCATTTTCTCACCCTTTTCGAATAATGCGCCAAAAATAAAGTAATTATGCTCGGACCCCAAATCCTATAGCAAGGTGGTTTGCCTTGATCCATGCCTAAAGTTTAGCCCGTCTCACAGGAGACCATCTCTAAAGTAAAAGGTTAGGGGTAATATCTATAAGGTTATGGATAAGCCACACTCCCTGAAACTTTAAGATATATGCTAAGAAAACATTTCATTGCAATCAACGAGTTGGAATACTCTGCTTTTTTTTAAGAGTTAGAATGCTCTGTTTAGACGTACACCTTTTGCTAAATCTTACAGCGAAAATTGGACATGTATCTTTTCAAGATTTTGTGATTTAGCATAACGCATAAATGTTGCCAAATAAGAAACGGCAAGCAAATATATTTTTTTACGTATATGATGATTGAATGCTTGTTACTTACAAGTTACAACCATGAGTCCAAAACAAAAAAGTAGAGGGAAATCAGTCAAAATGGTTGAGCATCAATCTTGACATCGAATAATGGCCTCGAATTTGAACTGATCACCTGGTTCGAATTTTGCTTCAAGTTCTTCAAAACTTTGTTCCACTCTCAAATCTTTAGCAACGGATAAGCCTTCCTGCAGTTTATTTGTGAAGATTTGGCTTAACTAGCACATCATGGCATGCCAATGCATTAGACTGAGACTAATATTTGTCTAAATAAAATGTGAAAGGCAAAAACATCATAGCTGCAGAGATGTTAAAACACTTAAATCAATAAGAAATTATTATTAAAAAAAGGAGACAAAAGAGACTTTAATTGAATTTTAAGTAGGAGCACACCCCTAAGAGTGTGTGTGTGCTGACATGGAAAAAAACACGCCGACAAGTTCTTCCAATTTAGATCATGAAAAACGCCATTTGTTTCAATACTGGTTAAAAGAATAAGAGAACTGGAAGACAGTTTGCATTGACAACTTGACGCATTACAGTTTGTATGGAAACAAATTTGATGTTGCCTGTAGGGATATTCCGCTGGCTATTATCACTAAAGAGCAATGAAGATTTATTTCGCAGATGCTGATACGTCCATTGAGTTTGATCAGAGGTAAGCATAGAGAAATAGAACTGCCAGCGACATGAAAAAAGCCTGACTACAGTAGTAGTTATAAATAATAGAGCTTCATAAGCCAAATTCAGATGGCATCAAAGCATTTAAGCTAACTAGATGGAAGAAAATATTAGATACTCTGTGAAACATGCATGCATTTTCCACATAGAGGCACACACATCTGAAGAGGAACAAATACCTTCTGTGCATACTCAGAAATGGTGGAGTTTATTAATTTCTTGATTACTTGCTTGTTAACTTTGGAGGCTCCAAGAATTTCCATAAGAAT
>JAULKM010169333.1:0-15807 GCA_032355605.1 Rubia tinctorum | reverse complement strand
GGAGAAGGCGGAGATGGTGACACTGAGGCAATCAGATGAAGGCAACCAAATAAAAAAGAGGAAAAATCAATCGCGGCCAGGAAAGAGGAGAAGAAGAAATGTATGGCGGAGAAAAAAAATCAAAAATGAAAAGAAAGTGAAAGGGCCAAAATGCCCTGCCTACCGTTGTGTCAACCATACCATTTGGGAGGATTTCTTTTCTATATGTGCCGGGAGAAAAAGCGAATAAACGACACACCAGTACAATGGTTTCTTTCTTAAGCTCACGTATTGGACCCTACGATGATTAGAGGAATTTAATAACTAGACATTTTTTTTCGTACTCCCTCCAGTCTTTTTCGGACTCCCTACACAATTTAATAAATACAAAATTGATTAGAGGAGTATTTCACTTCATTTCTTTTTTATTTGATCTTTTAGTATTGATCCATTATTTCTTCGGAAAAAGTTTAAATTACTTTTATTCACTTAATTTATTTTTCTCAAGATAATTTTCTCCACTCATATAACTTTGTCAAAATTTTGGGAAAACCCGCATTTCTATAGATATATGGAAAGACGGGGTCGAATTAAATTGCAGAATGGTAAAGAGTTTTAGTTTCAGTATTAAAATTTTAGTATGCAACGTGTTGTCGTTATAATTTTATGATCTGATTAATGCAACCCAAAAATTTTGTCTTATTTTCTTCTAATTTGCAGATTAAACATTGGTCTTTCCATAACTTATAGAAATACCATCTTTCAAAAGACGGTCTCATTTACTTTTCATGAAAAAATGCACCAATTACTTGAAAGCCAATATATATATAAAAAAATTAGAGGGAAATCATTCCTTTTTTAAAAAAGTAATTAATTAGCAGGAAAGGGAATGCTAAGTAACTATCTCTAACAAATTTTAGTAATTGTAAAACGGCCTTAGGATCAATGGCTCATTTAAATCAATTACTCCTATTTTTCGATTGTTAACTCATCACTTCTTAGTATTAGAATTTATAAAATGTTAAATGAGGAGAGGAAATGAAAGTGAGAAAAAAAAAATCACAGCTGAAAAGATTCTTTTTCCGATCCCTTAACTTAAGAAAATCAGTTTAAATTGGACCTTTTTGTTTTCGATAAGGTAGGTTGTGATTTTTTTTTCCGTGGCTCAATATGCATGTTGTGTTTTCTTTGGATTTTTCTAAGCTTTGGTGCCCTTGTTTATTTGGCACGTGAATTGGGAGTATTCTTGCTCAAGATTCAGGTTGTGTGGTGTAATCCGAGCCTTGTATGTGTGTGTTGCTGAGGGGTTTAAGAAGATAGAGGACGGTGGTGACGGGTACGTGGATTTGAGAAGGAAGGGGTGATGGTTACAATTGAATTTCACAAGGACAATTTAATTGTTTCACATGGCTAAAAGATTTGATATTTGTTCCATTTTTCGCGATGATATTTACATAATTTTGAAAGAGTCGGTCTCTTGAAAAATCGTCTTTCCACATATTATGAAGAAACTAAGGTTTAAACTGCAAATGAAAAGAAATTAAGATAAATTCCTTGTTTTAAACAAAAAAAGAAGAAGAATAAAGTGCATGCATGTCCCCTACTTCCTTGTTTAGTGCATATATATCACTCAATTTTTGGAAAGAGCACATATACCCTTTGGTTCCTTGTTTGTGCACATATACTGCTAAGTTTTTCATGAATCGATCTCCGGCTATAAGGGTTATGTGCACTTTCAAAAAATTGAGAGGGTCATATGTACACTTTCAAAAAATTGGGAATAATATATGTGCACTTTCAAAAAAGTGAGAGGTGTGGACTGCACACTCAAGCTCCTTGATCGTAGCCTGCGAGAAAACCAACCCTGGGGGATCCCAGGGGTAAATCCTCCAAAGATTAAATCAGCAAAGAGTACTAGTATCGTATTAAAAGGTGAATGAATTAGAAATGAATTCTTGGCATTTATACTGTATATTCTTAGTAGTATATTTCATACTGTATATCTCGTTATCATCCCATAAATGCGGTATTGATGATTTCCGTTTCAGACCTATGTGGGCTAATTAATACAGGCCCATTACCTAACTAGGGCGAGGTCCTTATCAAAAGCCCCCAAAAAACTAGATATCCACTCGACGATACGGAGTTTCGAGATGATAGATCGAAAATATTCGAAGTGATGATTTGTAGACTTGATTTGATCGGCATTTGAAATGATATCCTTAAAGAAAACTTTTGAGGTTGTAATTTGTAGACTCAGCTTAATCAACGTTCGAGGTGGAAACTTTCGAGCACCATCTAGAATTTTGAGTTATCCAGTTTTCTCATTCTTAAACCTTAGTAAAATATGAGAAGGCGCGCAGCCCTTCACCCTTGTGCCTAAGCGCGTGAAGATCGGTCGACTCTGAAAAGTCACAAAAATATTCTTACGCCTTTTCAAAATTTTCATTTTGTTGAGACAATGATTAATTTTACAGTCGTTTTGAGGCTTCTTAACTATTCTAAGCTTCCCTTCATTTATTCGCAGGTACTTCACAGAAGGAGTTATTTTCCCAAGCTCTCTCTAACTTCCATCAGCCATTCTCTTCATCTTCTAGCAATCTCTTCTCATAATTCAGTAAGTTTCGACAATTTTTTTCTTTTTCTTCCTTTTCTTACTATATTAATGGCTATTTTTGGTGAGGAATTTGCTGAGAGGGATTTATCTGGTAGGGTTAGACTAGAGGGGGAAACCGTTAACTCGCTGGAGGGGATGAACTCTGATTTTGAAATTAGTAATCCCGAGGGGTCACAATATGATTTCGTATGGAGGAAGATATTATAGGCCGGACCGATTAAAATCATAATGGTTGGCCTATTGCGGACATGCCTCCTCCAGGATTCAAGGGCCTTTGGTCTCAATGCTTAGGAAAACCCTTCGTGAGGAGGTCTCCTATCACCGAAAATGTTGGGTTCTTTCCCCCAACACACGAGGAAGAAAGAGAGGGAGCTACACCTCTCGAGGAAGGAGAGGAAGAAAAAGAGGAATGCCTCGAGGAAGGTGGGCGAGGAGAAGAGAAATAAGCATCTCTCGAGAGGGGGTAGACACATCTACTGACGAGCCCCCATCATCGAGAGGACATAATTCTGTCTCGAAGATCATATCTTCGATTCCCCTAGGTCAAAAAATCCCCCGGGATGTATATTTCCAATTCTTAAAGACAGACGAATCCCCTGACAACCTTCCCGAGGTAGATCAATCATCTTCTTAAAACACCTTCGTTCGAGACTCTGCTTCCCTTTTCCTCCATTATTCTCCAAGCTCCTCAATAAGTTTCAAGTCAGCCCAACGCAAGTGTATCCAAATGTTCTGATTATCATCATGACATTTCTAATGAGATGTAAGGAATTTGAGAACAAGACAAAGTACAAGTTGCTCCGTTCACTGTACAATGTGTCTCATAGTGGCAAATCTGTCGAGAAAACTATCACACTCACTGGAAGGGAAAACAAACAGAAGGTCTTCGTCGTTCCTTCTCACTCGGGTAAATGGAAAAGCCGGAGGAAGGGGATAACTTTCGATTGCTCGAGATACAAGGTTTCCCAATGGAACTCAGACATAAAAGTCGAGTCCTCGAATGGGGAAAATACTCCTATCCTATTAATCTCGAGAACGATAGGAGATGCCTCTTAGCCTCATCCTCAAGTTTACGAAGATTTTGTGTACTTGAAGTTACAGAGAAGTAGAAAATAGTCCAGTCCCCAAGATCCCCCTCTTGAGGACAAAAAAAGTAAAAAGAGAAAAAGAATTTCTGATGACCCCTTTTAGGAGCCCCCTCTCGAGACATCCCTTAGTGATTTTTTACCCTCAGAAATCTTCAAAGGAGTTAATAAATTTTATTAGTTCCCCTCTTTATTCTGTTTGCTTTTTTAGCTCTGCCCCTATTTTTTTATTTCAGTGGGTCTCGGTTCAACTCTACTTCCAAAGAATGATGGAAACAACGGTGGCTCTACCCCCTTGAATCCGACATCCACCATTCCTCTGGTGGGTGGTGGAAAATCCCTCAAAGACAAGATGTTAGGTGAAAATACTGGTTCTTCTAGGAGGAATAACTGCCAAAAAATAGAAAAAATCGGTGGCCAGGTTCCATCATTTCCTCACCAGTCCACCCCACAGACTCCATCTTCTAATACTCTCACTACTTCCCTGGGTATTCCTATCATCGATGGGAAGTTTCTCGAGCCTTTTGGCTACATTCCTAAGGTTAATTCCCCCCCCCCATCTCCCTTTTTCTATATATATATATATATAATTTACTAATGTTCTTATCCTTGCAAATAACCTCCCTGATAGTTCTGTTATGCTTTAGGCATCTCAACATCTTGGCGAGGCAGCCTAAAAATTATCTTCCTTCTTGTAATTGTTGGGCTCCAATTATAGCCTATTGCAAGAAGGGATCAAAGAAAATGATATTGAGATCTCTAAGTTTTCGGGGGCACTCTAGGTTGAGAAGAAGGAAAATCTTGAGCTCGAAGCTGATAATCGGAAAGCTGTGCTTGATAAAAAAAACCCTTGAACAAAGGGTGGAGGCGGCTGAAGACCCCAGGGATCAAGCTCTTCTACTAGAGGCTTCAAATAAAAGTTGCTGAACAACACGGAGATTTTTTACTTCTTCGTCGACCTTCTCGAGTTAGCCAAGCATCTCGGATGCAACCTTCTGGCTGAGGGAGGCTGGCCTCTCGCTCATCCAAGGAGGATGCTGAGTTATGGAATCTCTCATCAAGCCTAAGCTTATAGATGTTCTCCACTCCAAATGGGATGAAGCAGTCTAGGGAGGCCCAAGTTTTTCCTTCTTCTACTCTTTGAAGGCTAGGGGGAACTTCCACACAGCCGAGGATATTCGAGCTCTTACCCTTGAGGTGGTGGATGCTGGTGTGCTTCAGCAATCGGCTACAGAGGAGAAAACCATGGAGAACCAAGCTCAACCTACCGCGGAGGAGGAAACTAATAGAGTATGGTAGCAAGTGTAATATTTGTCAGTTTTTGCCAAGGAAGAAGCAGTGAAAAAGACATTCTGCTTACTAATTGTTTCCTTATTTTGAAATTCTTTTTTCGTAGTGTAAATCACTGAAAAAGTAGCTGGAAGACATCTACAAAGAACTTTCTGATACTCGAATAGAGCTGAATATGACCAGAGAGCATCTAATGAAGTCAATGCTAGACCCCCTAAATATAATGATGAAAAGAACTCTCTTCGTGAGGAAAATCATCGATTTAAGGAAGAGTTAGAATCATTGAATAACGGTAAATGCCCTTTCTTCAAGAGTCTTAGAGAGGATTGCAAGGCCAAAAAGTATAAAGAGGTGTTACCACTCGAGGTTGTCAAAAGTTGTGACCCCACCGAGCAGTATTATTAAGAGATAATACATCGCATCACCAGTCAATTCGAGTCTTTAAAAAGATGTTAGGCTGATTCCAATAGACTCCCAATTCTTGAGGCACATCTTAACCTAAGCTAGACTAAAGCATACAAATATAAATTCCAAGTTCAAGAAATAGTGAATCTCCATAGGGTGGCTCTAGGTGAAATTGAGAGGTTGGAGGAAGCTATAGCAGTGAAAGGCACGTCTACTGCCAAAGATCCCTCATTAATTGAGTCGGATCTTGCTGAGAATGCTCGACTTTTAAAACAAATCAAATCCTCTCGGTTAAAAATCAAAGAATTGGAGAAAAAGGTTATTCTCCTTGACGTAAGCCTTCGGCCTCACTCATTATACCACGGGGTTGTCAATCCAAAACTCATAGCTAGTCAATTTCTATCTAGATTTGTTACTTAGGGCTTCCCACCATTGGCTCATTGATCGCCAAGTAAACACGAGAAGGACTGACCAAGAAAAAGTAGCCTCCAACGCTATCTTGGAGTGGATACGAGAGTTGGGACCCCGTGATTCTTCCCCCTTGAGGTGACAAAGATCCTTAACTTTAAAGAAATTAAGGTCCAAGAAAGGTGACAAGAGTTGTGGATCTTCAATCAGTAAAAACAATCAATCCTCCAAGAAGTGTTGTAGAGACGAGGTCCTTCACGGGGAAACTTAGAGGATGAATCCTCTAAGAATTCTCGATAAAAGTCAAGTTAGATCTGTTCAAGTATCCTGAAGAGGAATAGATGAAATACCTTCAAAGTGCTTCCGGCCTTAAGACGGAAGAACTTGAAAATCTTGAAGTAAGGTTGGGAAATCTAGCCCCATAATTTAAAAAGATAGGTCTCCTCTTCAGAATTTTCTTCTAGCTTTCCAATTATAATTAAATTTGTAACTTATTCAATGTATCGAATTTATGATTGTATCAATGCTACATACTTATAGTATGATTTGTAAGATTCATGAATACTTAACATAACTGAGGTTGCTTATCAGTTGTTATCGTTAACCATCTGGCATATTGAGCCTAAATATAATCAAGTTGTAAGAAAAATCAAATACATCAAGTTGCTTATCAGCAAAAACATTAAACAGATGCACTTTAATATAGGGATAAAATTGAATTGCTTATCAGCCTTCTCCACCAATCTTTTCATTCACCATTCGTGAGTAATGTTACAGAACGAGTGCCGCTTATCAGCATTTCACTCAATCATCAGCCGCAGTGCACAACATGCAAAGCTAGAATTATTACAAAGAGTTCTGCTTATCAGCAATCACCCATTTACTCGAGAGCGCCGCTTATCAGCATATTGCTTATGTGTTCGAGAGTGCCGCATAGCAGCATATCTTATTTCCTCAAGTGTCGCTTATCAACATATCACTCTTTTTTAAAAAACAAAGATGGTAATACTTTCTTAGGTTGGTGATGTTCCATCTCCCGAGAACTCTTACCTCATTCATATATTTGAGGACATAGCTATCTCTCGGATATGCTTCCACCACCTTGTAGGGGCCTTCCCAGTTAGAAGCTAACTTTCCTTCAGGTTCTCGGCGACTCTTCTCATTTTTCCTCATCACCAAATCTCCAGGATTGAATACTACCTTCTTTACTCTTCGATCATAATACCACTTGAATCTTTCTTTTACCCTAGCTTCATTTAGAGATGCCAACTCTCGCTTCTCCTCCACCATATCGAGGTCCAAACCCCGATTTTCCACATTAACTGTTTCTTCTGTGGCTACCATTAATCTCAGACTTGGAACTCCAATTTCCATAGGAATCACTACTTCTAAGCAATATACCAAGCTAAATGGTGTTTCACCAGTGGCAGAAGATTCAGCTATCCGGTATGCCCATAAAATGCTGGTATTTTGCATATCCAGTTTCCTTCAACTCCCTCGAGCCTAGCTCTGATACCATTGACTATAGCCCAGTTGGTTACTTCTACTGGTCGTTGGCCTGTAGATGGTAGACTGTCGTTACCTTTTTCTGTATCTTATATTCCACACACCACTTTTTGAATGGATCTTGGGCAAACTGTGTTCCATTGTCTACGATTAGTATCCTTGGAATCCCAAAGCGGCATAATATGTTCTGCCAACAAAATGCAATGATTATCTTCCTCTTTATGTTTATCAAAGGCTCAGCTTCAACCCACTTTGTAAAAAAATCGACAACCACAATAAGATACTTGAACTTCCCTTGGGATTCCGGAAAAGGTCCTACCAGATCAATCCCCCATTTATCAAATAGCCATGAACTATGGATGTTCGTCATCTCTTCCCGAGGAATGTGAATTATAGGAGCATGCTTATGACATTGGTGATGGTCTGTATGTACTTGTTTGCATCATCAAACATCATCGGCTAATAATGCCCTTCTCGAATGAGCCTCCTTGCCACTGATCGAGCCCCCTAATAGATACCACATATGCCTTCATGAACCTCCCTTATCAAATAATCAGCCTCGTAAGGGGTGATACATCGAAGCAATTATTGCAGATGTCCTCTTCGGTACAGAATTCCATCTTGTAGCACATAGCTCGGGGCCTTTAGTCTTATCTGCCTAGCTTCAGTCTCATTTTCAGGAAAAACCCCTTCTCGAAGGTAGCTCACTATATCAGTCATCCAAATTTTCTCCTCCTCAATTGCCACCACCAATGGTTCCTCGAAACTTCTTCTGTTTAGGGTTTCTATGAGCCGTTGTCTTTGAAATTGGATTCTCAAGTCCAAAAAGGAAAGATTGCTTAGAGTGTCCACATTATGATTTTCTTCCCTCGGTACCCGTGTTAAAGTGTGCAACCTGAAACCCTTCGAAAGCTATTTCACAACATCCGAGTACTTCTGAAAATTGCGTTCTTTGACCTCATACTCCCTATTCACTTGTTGAACCACTATTTGGGAATCACTATAAACTTCCAGATCTTCCACCTTCAACTCCTTAGCTAATCGTAACGAGTTATCAGAGCTTCATACTCGGCTTCATTATTTGTGGACTTGAATGCAAAGTGCAATGCATACGGATATTCTTTGCTATTAGGACTGGTGAGTAGAATTCCAACCCCACATCCACCCAAATGGGAGGAACCGTCTACATACAACTTCCATACCTATTTTGTTTGAACAACCTCCTCTCAAGTTTCATCTTCAAGCTTTACTGGTTCCAAGGTTTCCGTTATGAAATCCGCCAGCGCCTGACCCTTGATATCATTTCTGGGATAATACTAAATATCATGTTCTCCTAACTCCACAACCCATTTCATCATCATCCTCGAAGCCTCTGGTTTTAAAAAATATGTTTAATTGGGTAGTTGGTCAGCAATACCATCACATGCCCCTGAAAGTAAGGATGCAGTCTCCGTGTTGTATACACTAAGGTTAGAATTAACATCTCGAGAAATGTCTACATCTCCGGCCCTTGCAAGGCTCGACTCATATAGTAAATAGGATTTTTTGCCATTTCTTATCCTTTACCAACACTACACTGATTGCCAGGGGCAATGAAGAAATGTATAAGAACAACGTCTCACCCTTCTCAGGTTTCATAAGGGTGGGAAGCACTCGCAAATGTTCTTTTAACTGTTTGAACACTTGTTCACACTTCTCTGTCCACTCAAATTTTTTAGCACTTTGAAGTACATAAAAGAATGGGAGGTGTTTCTCTGCCCCCTTGGAGAGGAATATACTCAAGGCCGCCAGAGATCCTGTAAGCTTTTGTTCCTCTTTCAATGTCTGCGGACTCCTCATTCTCATATGAGCCTCAAATTTTTCTGGGTTGACATCGATACCTCTCTTGGATACCATGAATCCTAGAAATTTTCCATACCCCACACCAATAACACACTTGGCAAGGTTTAACTTCAAGTTTGCCCCCTCGGAGCTCTTTGAAAGTTTCCTCCAAATCTGCCAAAAATTCCCCATAACTCCTACTCTTCACAACCATATCATCGACATAGATCTCCATATTCTTTCTAATATTTCCTTAAACAGTTTATTCACAACAGTTGATAAGTTGCCCCACCATTTTTGAGCCCAAATGGCATCTTCTTATAACAATAAGTGCCTATATCGGTAATGAACGATGTCTTCTCCTTATCTTTTTCTACCGTTAATATCTGGTGATACCCCTTGTGTGCATCAAAGAAAACCAAAACCTTGTATCCCGCAATAGCTTCTACCAACTTATCGATTGGGGGTAAGGGATAATTATCCTTGGGCCAACACCTGTTCAAGTCGGTAAAGTCTATACACATTCTCCAGCTAAAAACCTGTATGCTTTTACCAGATATTGGCACTATGATTGGATTAGCTAACCATTATGGGAAAAACACCTCCTCGGTGACATCTTCCTTTAGCAACTTCTGGACTTCCTCTTGAATAGCCCTAGCCCTTTCAGGGTAAATATCCTTCTATTATGCTTAACTTACTTAATAGATGGATCGATATTCAACCCGTGCACTGCTAAATCTGAGGGCACTCCTATGAGGTCAGAGGTATCCTATATTCATCCAAAAAATTTCTTAATCCTTCTCGAATGTCTTCAGGCATCAGTTTTCTTACCGCCACAGTCTCTAGATCTCGAATGGGTACTTGTGTCACATTGGCTGGCCCAATCTCTCCATGCACTGAAGCTACATTTTTCTGCTATATTGCTTCTCTTATCGCAATAAGATTACAAATTCTTACTACCGTTTGATCTCCTCGAATATAAGCTATCCCCTTATCAGTTGGAAACTTCATCATTGGATGATATGGTGACCATACTCCTCAAGCCTGGCACATCTATAGTCTTCCAAGAATTACATTATAGGGCGAGTGTGCATCAATAACTGTAAAAATGCAATCTATTGTTAATCCGCTATCACCATCAGATACTCGAACTGACAAAGTTATCTCCCCTAAAGGAAATATGGGATTCCCAGTGAAGCCAGATAAGGGCGAGACTGACTTCTTCAAATTACCTCGACCTATATCTAGTTGATCAAAGCAGTCGACAAACATAACTTTCACTCCACTTTCGTCACAGCAAAAACCCTTATTACCAAAGAATTCCCAATCACTGTCGAGCCCACCATGGGATTTGCATGTGGAGTTTGGTCTGGAACTGCATCAGCCTCAGAAAATGTCACGGTTTCATCATTCTGAAACCTTTTATGGCACGGTTCTCCTGCGAAACCCTTTCGCGCATCCATCTTCATAACAGTGTTCGAAGATCTTTTTCCCATGATTCCATTAATAACATTAATTACCCTGCAAATTGGCGAATTTTCATCAATTCTATTTTCCTGATTGCCTACTCTTTGTTCCTGCGGTCTTTCATCTCTTCCTATCCTCGAATCTCCTAATATTGAGGTCTCTTATCTCCTCTACCTCCATTATTTCATTGTATGTCTGCCACTCCATACGATCATTCCTGAGCCTTGAGAGTCCTATATAATTGTTTTGAGGTCTCATGTTTTGGAACTGTCCCTCTCATTCACATCTCTCGATCTCCATCCTCAACCGAGTGTAATCATTCATGCCATGGCCATAATCTTGATGATGATTTCAATACAAATATGTTGCCCTTATCCCCCTCATGGCATTTGGTGTGTTCTGTATAGGCGGAGGTGGCCGAATCATCCCTTTATGTATGCTTAGAATCTGTGTCGGAGATCTCCCCATAAACATTGGCAACATATGCATACATCTCTTGAAATTAGGTGATACGATGTCAAAAATATCATTTTTTAAATTTTTATTAGTTTATTATTTTTAGGAGTTTAACACTATATTCTTTTTCCCATTGGTTTTTTTAATGAGGTAATGTGCTCATATATAGAATTAATTTTGAAATATTGTAATTTAGGAGTTTTGATTTGATTAGAAGTAGATTTGGTAGGTTTAGATAAGGTAAATTCATTCAAGAATTCATCCAATATTTGGATTGATTTACTTGGATGAATTTGTTCATCATTTATATTTAAATTAGGTAGTTTAGTTAGACATGGTATTAGCTTCTTAAATCTGGCATACGTCATCCCATATTTTATTTGTACTGGCCCAATTATACCCTATAAATAGAGGAGGCCCTTGGAGGAATTTTACAACATTATTATCAATAAAAAATTCAGACTTTCGAGTGTATACTCTATTTTTCATTGTTGCTTAATCATGCAGGTTAATTAAGTATCAATATCTTTTGTGAACTAATCTTGCGGACTAGTTAGTGAACAAAAAACCCTTTAATTGTAAGCTGATCCCATGGGCTAGTCAGCGAATAAATTCCCAAATTGAAAGCTAATATCGAGGGCTAGTTGGTGATCAATTCGAGTTGACAGTAATCCCGAGCGCTAGTTATTCAACAATTTGTGCGATCAAGTGAGAGTTTGCAGATCCCTTCATTTGGTCAAAGATTTTAATTCCTCAATCCCGAGTCTTCGCAAGGAGATTCATATCAGTTGGTATCAGAGCAAAGCAAAAGTTTCTTCTACCATCATATCAATCGGCATCAGTTGGTAATCGACATCAATTGCTACCATCATATGCTCCAGTTTTGCGATAATCCCGTTGTCGCTGCCGTTCATCTCCTATCTCCGCCACCGAAGCACGCCATTCTGCTCTCCGCCTATTGCAACTCTGATCACCGCCAGACTTGAGCTCCACCGTACTTCATCATCGAGGTTTACGTTCGGCGTACCGACAAATATCTCCTTTTCCAGCCACAGCAATACCACCCCGGTCTGAATTTTCATTGACACTTTGCAAATTCCGGAAACGTCTTTAGGTTCCATAAAGCAAAAAAGGTAGTTCCTAGGAAGAAGACGACTGCCGCGTGTGACACACACGCGCGTGGATTTAACCATGAGCCCATCCACAAGCGCGTGAACCTCAACATTTGAAGGCGTGTGTGTCTCACCACCGAGACTTTGGTTCAGATTTTCATATTGCAATTTTCTATGTTATCTCGAGATTTATTCAAGTTATCATGAGCTAATCCATTTTTATCGCTAGATATTGGTTTTCTCGTCAGCTGTTCTCTTTTCGAGAGTTGAAGTAGTTTTTACCACATCAGCATTCCGGTCATTGCCAAGTCAACGCCTAATCTCCTTTTTATTAGTAAGACTTCGCAGGGATGACGTGGGATGGTTATCTACATTTATTTTTTAAGATCGTTCACGTTTAGTGGATGAAACTTTTTGACCACGGAGGGAATGATACAGTGTCAAAAATATCATTTATTATATTTTTCTTAGTTTATTATTTTTAGTAGCTTAACACTATACTCTTTTTCCCATTGGATTTTTTAATGAGGTAGTGTGCTCATATTTAGAATTAATTTTGAAATATTGTAATTTAGAAGTTTTGATTTGATTAGAATTATATTTAGTAAGATTAGATAAGGTAATATTCTTCAAGGTTACTTGAAGAAGAATTCGAGTAGATTACCATTTAATTTAGGAATTCTAGTTAGACATGGTGTTAGCTTCTTAAACCTTCCATAATTCGATTCAATTTCCAATTGTAATTAGGGTGTTAGGCGAGATATATCCCTATAAATAGAGGGGTATGACCGAGCCATTCCTCACCATCTTATCAATCAAAAAATTAGATTTTTGAGTTTATTGTTTGAGAGCATTAATTTTTATTGTTGCTTAATCATGCGGGTTAATTAAGTATCAATACTCTTTGTGAACTAATCTTGCAGGCTAGTCAGTGAACAAAGAACCCTTTATTTGTGAGTTAATCTCGTGGGCTAGTTAACGAGCAAAATTTTGAATTGTCAACCAATCCTGCGGGCTAGTTGGCTTTATAATTTTCGAGTTGTTCAACATCTTTGGGGCTAGTTTTGATAATTTCATGCGGCTATACTAGGGTTTGCAAAATCCCTCGTTTAGTCAAAGATCTAAAATTATGCAATCCAGATTATTCGCAAGGAGATTCATATAATTTGGTATCATAGCAAAGCGAAATCTTCTGCGACCATCATATCAGTCGACATCAATTGGTATCGTAGGGCAACATCAGTTGGTACCTTCATATTCGTATTTTATTTTCAATTTTTTAAAAAATAAATAAATCGGATATCATGTGAAACCTTCTGTTGCCGTCTGACAACAATCGCCGCCACCGCTCAGTTCCGATCTCCGCCACCGAAGTCATCGTTCTGTTCACCATCTAATGCAAGACCAATCGTCATCAGACTTCTGATCCGCCGTTTTGAAGCCATCTGCTTGGATTTGATCGTCGCCAACTTCTCCGACCGGTCAGCTCCATCCGCAACTGCCGCCCGCCATCGCTCAACTTCAGACACCGATCACTGCCGTTATCAGTCCAGATTCTTGCCACCATTGTCTTTTTTTTCGACTGACCGCTGTTGTTTCCGACGCCAAGTTCGTGTTCCCTGCAGCCGCAACTCCATCATCGTTCCAGTGCTCTCCGAACTCCGTTAAAAGGTTAACGCAACTCCGGTGAATGGAAGGGCAGTGCAGACAACCGGTCGAGTAGCACGGGACAAATCTCCGTGAGGAAGAATGCAGCGCATGTCATACACGCTCGAGACAACAACAAGGAGCGTGAGATTCAAGCGCGTGGCTCTTTGTAGGCGCGTTCTCTTCACGCACGCAAATTTGATCCGTCCTATTCATCTCGCGGGTTAGCCATTTATCATGATATTTTGATTTTCTCGCGATCAGTTCTCAATATATCGTCAGTCATCCTTTATCTCGCGAGTTGAAGGAGTTTTGCTACATCAGCACTCCAGTCACTGCCTAGTCAGCGTCGAGTCACCGTTTATTATCAGGACTTCGTAGGGATGACGTGAGACGTTTATCTACATTTATTTTTGAAGATCATTCTCGTTTCAAGGATGAAACTTTTCGACCACGAAGGGAATGATAAGATGTCAAAAATTTCATTTGTTATATTTTTCTTAGTTTAGTATTTTTAGGAGCTTAACACCATACTGTTTTTCCCATTGAATTTTTTAATGAGGTAGTATGCTCATATTTAGAATTAATTTTTAGATATTGTAATTTAGGAGTTTTGATTTGATTAGAATTATATTTAGTAAGATTAGATAAGGTAATATTCTTCAAGGTTACTTGAACAAGAATTCGAGTAGATTACCATTTATTTTAGGAGTTCTAGTTAGATATGGTATTAGCTTCTTAAACCTGGCATAATTTGATTCAGTTTCCAATTGTAATTAGGGTTTTGGGCGAGATATATCCCTATAAATAGAGGGGTATGGTCGAGCTATTCCTCACCATCTTATCAATAAAAAATTTAGATTTTTGAGTTTATTGCTTGTGAACATTAATTTTCATTGTTGCTTAATCCTGCGGGTAAATTAACTATCAATAATTTTTTTGAACTAATAATGAGGGCTAGTTAGTGAAAAAAGAACCCTTTATTTATGAGTTAATCCTGCAGGCTAGTTAACGAGCAAATTTTCGAATTGTTAATCAATCCTGCAGGTTAGTTGGCTTTACAATTCTCGAGAGATCCCGAGGGCTAGTTTTGATCAGTTTGTGCGGCTATACTATGGTTTGCGAAATCTCTCGTTTATTCAAAAATCTAAAATTCCAGAATCTAGAGTTTTCGGAAGGAGATTCATATCATTATGTCCCATAAACAGTTTCCGCTATAGTCACTTTCAATATTTGTGATTTCCATCCTTTTCCTTTACATTGCAGTACTAGCCATTCCCTTTCTAAGTTTCACTTCTCTGGTTTCCCTTTTCTTTGCAGCCGTTATAACACCTCATTCCATACATTCGCTATCTTTTTGCACTAAAAAAATAAATGGTCTACTGATTCCTCTTCATCACACAATACACACTTCCTGTCAACATTGATCCCAAATTTCTCCAATCTATCCTCTGTTGGAAATCTGTTGTGACATAGCCTTGCAAAGTTACCATAAAATATCCTCCTCCATATTTTACCATGTTTCTCCTCTTTCAACTCATTATAGACCATTCTGATTCTGGAATTTCTCTCATTCTTTTGCTTTTGCCACGCCTCCGTAGCTTGTACTTTATGCATTTGTTGATGCCTTTCACTAACCAGGATCAGTCGGTTGGGAAACTCATCTCCATCACATCTCTGGCATTTATGTAATGCGTTGAACCCATTTGCCCCATAACCTATCTGTTTTTGACACAAATTCCATAGAATCTTACTCATACTTGGTATACTCCACTTTGATAAACATATCACATTTATCCTTCCCGCCTTCTTAGGTTCACAAATTTTATACCATGATATGGGTAATTTCATAGTCTCTTTAGCACTCCACAAATATAACATACAAATGGCCTCAATGTGCTTCAGAACTGCTTCTGTGCAGAATGCCTGCATTAAGTAGTGTTAGGATAGATAAGAATCAAGAAGATATGATTTGATTACTCTTCCATACATAGATAGGTTTTAGAGTCATAGT
>JAULKM010169322.1:0-15807 GCA_032355605.1 Rubia tinctorum | reverse complement strand
GGCTTGTGAGTCGGGAGTGTCATACACTTGGTGAGAGGCATTACTAAAAAGGGCAAGGGGGGGGGACGACTTTTATTACTAACCATTTATTTTGTTAGTAGGTTAGCGGGGATGGTGGACGAAAATCCAATCGTCCCGCCTTTTTGTTGGCAATCCAAACAATTTACCATTGACGAACAA
Source organism: Rubia tinctorum (assembly GCA_032355605.1). NCBI lineage: Eukaryota > Viridiplantae > Streptophyta > Magnoliopsida > Gentianales > Rubiaceae > Rubia > Rubia tinctorum. The sequence goes on along the minus strand of JAULKM010169322.1, from coordinate 15,627 downwards.
TTCCAATAGCAGGTGTGGTGAAAAACCACAAGTTAAGGCACCAAAAATTTGGGAGCGACATCGTGTCAAACCCAATGAACTCATTGATCCATATCGCTTTGCTATCACATTAAATGCACTCATGAGTGAGGTGCAGAGATTGGCGAGAAAATTGACAGTTTGGCACCACCCACACCATAGACCACGGAAATAGGGTTGATCCTCAGGGATTTGTCTGCAAATTCCAAGGTTATGGTAGTTTCGATGAAGATTCAAATGAATCAGAAAGACGATCACACCAAGGGTCTTTAGGAAGGCATCGCTACGATAGACATCATGATTCCTAAAGGAGAACAGGGGACAGTTGTAGTTCAGGTTCAATTTCATACTCTACTCGAGACATCAAGGGGTTGAAGTATATTGTCCCCCGATTTGATGGTCAACACAATCCGGTGAATTATCTATATTAGGAGCAACAAATTGAGAATCTGATCTCAATAATTATCGGAAGAAAGAAAAAGTTAAGTTGGCTAGGTATTCCTTCACTCACTATGCAGTTGAGTGGTGGAAAAATGTGAAAGAAAAGAGACAAGTTTTCGGGAAGAAACCTATCTCCACCTGGGAGAGATTGAAGACCAAGCTTCGCCATTATCACATTCTGCCTGCTTATCTGATGGGGCAACATTCTTATCTGGCCAACATGAAGCAAGGAAATCATACAGTTGATGAATACTGGGAAGACTCGAGTTGACCATGAGAAGGTTCGGGATGAGAGAAGACGATGCATTCATCAAAAATCAATTCACTGAAGGCTTTCGTGAAAACCTTCAAATGCCAAGCTTCAACATCACATCTCCATGGAATATTTATTGATGAAATAAAGGTTGGTCAAGAGCACTATGCAGCCAAAGAAACCACAGTTCGGATTTCCCAGTTAAGGATTAGGGTATGACTCCAGAAACCCTAACTCTGGCCGTGGTAGAGGGGCATTAATGGAAGGCCAAGTATCGGTCCAAACTTACTCTAATTCATTTTACATTTCCTCTGATAGAAGAACGGCGCCAAAGACTTCAAACCAACAGTCTTCGAGGAGTTCAGGTAAGTCCCCCAATCTCTTCATCAAATTCGGTTTCAGTTAACACTCCTACTTGTTTTCATTGTAAAGAGAGAGAGAACATGTTCACAATAATTGTCCCCATGCTCGAGTGTTAGCCACCATTGAGGAAGGAGATGAAGAAGATGATTATGCCGATATGCCCGCTTTATATTAAAGTGAGGAAGAACAGGTAGATGAAGAGATCATCATAAATGATCATGGTGAACAAAGTCCGAAAACACAAGGTAACTATTTTAGATTGAGAGCTTTGAACTCTTAGGTGGCCAAAACCCATGTACAAAGGATTAATATTCCATACTCGTTGCCTTCTGAAAGATAAGAATTGTTTACTGATTATTGATGGAGGATCTTGTGCTAATACTGTTTTCAATTTTCTTGTTAAATCATTGATCTAAAATTTCACAATTTAGAATCTTCGCAAGGAAAATTATATCATGAATGTTTTCATCACTCTAGCATGAACTAAATTTTAAAAATACTATTGTATGTCATTTTATGCCTATTAAATTTAAATGTTTTAGTTTAGAATTTTATATAATACATGAAATGCTTAATAATATTATGTTCTTTTCATCTCTATTATTTAGTTTCATAATAATTAAGCACGGTGTGTACTTTATCACACTCTGATTAATTATTGTGATACTAAGTGAATTTAATTACCTTGATACTATGTGAATGATCGGCTTGTACTCTATCTTGTCATGTCAAATTTGGTTGTGTGCTACTTGATTATTTGTCTGTCTTTACCGGGGTCCCCAGCACTAATGGTAGTTCAGTTGAAATCGGTAGGGAACTGATATGAATCTCCTTGTGAAGACTCTGGATTGTGGAATTATTGATCTTTGACCCAAGTAGGAATCTCGCACAAACTACTTGTTTCACACAAAATTCAAGCGTCTAGCCCGCAGGGTACACTCAATTACGACGTGCTCTCGAAATAGCCCGCAGGTTTAGATCACAAGGGTTCTTCGCTCACTAACTACCCGGATGATTAGCTCACAAAGGATATTGAAACTTAATTAACCCACATGATTAAGCAACAATTAAGACAATGAGTATAACTCAAAATACTGATTATATGATTGATAAAAGTTGTCTAATTCTCGGCCAAATCCTCTCTTTAAATTAAGGTGAATTTCAGCCAACTCAAACCCTAAACATAATTGGAATCTGAATCAACTTATGGTAGCTTTAAGAAGCTAAAACCATATCTAACTAAACTTCTAAAAATACTATAATTCGGCCGACCTCGTCTTAGAATTAGACTAGAAAATATTACCTTATCTAATCTTACCAAATTTAATTCTAATCAGAATAAAAGGCAATTTTCAAAAACCCTAATGGACTAATTTTTGAAAATACTACCTCTTCAAAAGCCCATATGGCCGAGTTATTGGACTGAAATAAAATAATGTTACAATGATCACACTACCTCATTAAAAAATCCAGTGGTAAAAAGAGTATAGTGTTCTTCACGACATTTTTAGTTAATCGACAAACTTGAATAATAAATCCTAGCCCTGGCCGACTTCTTCTTGATTTCTTCATCATGAAGTTGATCAATCAAAGCATTCAATGCCGCATCCCTAAACTTCATTCTTGACCTTGTCATTGGTCCAACCATGTCACTTAGAGGATCCCGAGCATAACCCTTTAATGTTTGATCAAGCATGGAATGTCTTCATTTGTGGTGGTAGTCGTCTTGGGATCTCCATCATTCCCTCAGTGGTCGAAAGGTTTCGCCCTCAAAACTGAATCATCTTCAAAGATAAATGGAGATATATCAGCAACATTGAAGGTAGTACTAACACCATATTCGCCGGGTATATCAATCTTGTAGGCGTTGTCATTCACATGTTCTAACACCTAAAAAGGACCATCACCACTCGGACTTAGTTTAGATTTTTGGGAATTTGGAAACCTCTATTTCCAAAAGTGCAACCAAAGCTAATCTCCCTCCTTTAATTGTACAAGTCGGTGGCTAGGGTTAATCCGTGTAGCATTCTGCGCATTAGCCCTTTCAATCCTCAATCGCACCTTCTCATGTAATCGCTTTATAAAATTAGCCTTCGTTTCTCCATATAAATTCTTTACCTGTTTAAAATTCAAAGGAAGTAAATCAAGAGGTGTAGTAGGCAGAAAACCATAAACAATTTCAAATGGAGGTAAAGAATTAGGAATATGAACAGTGTGATTATAAGCAAACTCTGCTATCGGAATGCACGCTTCCCAAATCTTCAAATTCTTTTGGACCAAGGCACACAGAAGTGCCCCTAGGGTTTGGTTTGTAACCTCAGTCTGACCATCAGTTTGTGGATGACTTGCCATTGAAAATGCTAATTTTGTCCCTAACTTGCGCCAAAAGGTATTCAAAAACTAGGACAAAAATTTTACATCCTTGTCAGACACAATTGACGCAGGAATTCCATGGAGACAGACCACTTCTTTGAAAAATAAATCAGTGACATGTGTTGCATCATCCATCTTCCTACAAGGAATAAAATGTGCTATCTTTGAGAATCGATCAACAACCACAAAGATAGAATCATTACCTTCTTGGGATTGTGGTAATCCGAGAACAAAGTCCATAGAAATATCAACCCAGGGATGTGTAGGAACAGAAAAGAGAGTATAAAGACCATGCAGCTTAGTCTTAGACTTAGCTTTCAAGCAATCAATACAATTTCTACAAATCCTATCGACATAAATATGCATTTTCGGCCAATAGAAGTTCTCTTTCAACTAATTATAAGTTTTTAATGCACCAAAATGTCCCATAAAACCACCCTGAATGAGCTTCTCTAACAAGTAATTCACGAATAGAACATTGAGGAACACATAACCTATTATTCATGAATAAAAAACCATCTTGGCGAAAATATTTATCATATGAACCTTTTTTCGCATGCAGCATAGACAGATGAAAAATCAGGACCATTAGCATATAATTATCGCACAAAAGATAATCCAAAGAGGACACATTCTAATCGTGTAAGTAATACATGGCTACGACTCAAAGCAATAACATTTTCTTTACCCTTCTTGTATCGCAACACATAAGGAAAAGATTCAATGAAACTAGACCATTTACCATGACGCTTATTCAACTTCATCCGACTCTTCAAATATTTCAATGATTCATGATCACTATGAATAACAAATTATTTATGCAATAAATAATGCTTCCAATTCTCTAAGGCACGCACAATTGCATAGAATTCTTTGTCATAAACAAGATAATTTAGAGCACTGCCATTTAGCTTTTCACTAAAGTAAGCTATATCTCTTGCATCAAAACATCACTAATACCAATACCAGAAGCATCACAGTGAATTTCGAAAGTGCTATTAAAATATGGTAGAGCAAGAACATGAGCATGACATAATCTATTTTTCAATTCATTAAATGCTTTCTCTTGTTAATCACCCCAAACAAATTTCACATCCTTTTAACCAATTCATTTAAAGGTGTATCAATAGATGAAAAATCACTCACAAAACTTCTATAAAAACTAGCTAAACCATGTAAAGAACGAATTTGATTGGCATTCACAAGTCTTGGCCAAGACTTAATGGCCTCAATTTTAGTTTAGTCGACTTTTATGCCTCCTTAGAGACCACAAAACCGAGAAACACCACTTCCAAAGCACAAAATGTACACTTCTTGATGTTTGCATATAAACAAGACTCACGGAGTGCAGCAAGAACCATTTTAACATACTTAATATGTTCATTAATCGATTTAGAATAGATCAAGATATCATCAAAGTAAACCACAACAAATCGACCAATAAAGTTTCGCAAGACATGATTAATCAACCGCATGAAAGTACTAGGTGCATTGGTTAAACAAAAGGCATAACAACCCATTCATATAACCTGAACTTAGTTTTAAATGCAATTTTCCACTCATCCCCTTCATTAATTCGAATTTTATGGTACCCATGAGTCAGATCAATTTTCGTGTATATCATAGAACCATGCAAATCTTCAAGCATATCATCTAACCTAGGTATGGGATGGCGATACTTTATGGTTATCTTGTTAATAGCATGACAATCAATACACATTCGCCAAGTTTTATCTTTCTTAGGAACTAAAATAATAGGCACATCACAAGGACATAAAGATTCACGTACATACTCTTTTTGTAGTAACTCTTCAACTTATCGTGATAGTTCCTTTGTCTCTTCATGAATTGCTTTGTAAGCTGGTCAATTAGGAATAACCGAACCTGGAATCAAATCGATCTGATGTTCAATCCCTAAAAAATGAGGTAGGTCGTGCGGCAAAGCCTCAGGGAAAACATCCTCAAATTCCTGCAACATCTCAGTAAACCGTGGAGTAACATGCACAGGTATATCTTCATTGGCGAAATAACTCTCTTTAAGATGTAAAATTAAAACATGTGAATGATTAGAAAAAGCATGATTCACGTCCCTAATAGATGCATAAAATAATTTTCCAGTTTCAAATGGCAATTCACGTTTCATCATATAAATAAATGGCAAAGGACTAAGATGTGAAGATAAAATCTTTTGCGACTTTCAGAATCATTCAAAAACTTACCTGAATTACCTGGGATGCCAAGCCCTAGATTTAGATTTATGCCCTTAGGGTTTTTGTTGTTCTTAGGTCTCGGATCAAATCTCTGAGTAGGGTTTTTGCCACCCAATTATCTCTTGTGGTCGTTCGGATCTAAACCCTAATTAGGGTTTGGTTCGGCCCCTTCCTTCTCAGTTGCATACATTTCTTTCTCATTTTTCATGCGTTTCTAGGCGTCAATAACCTCAACTGGTGACAATGGAACTAATGTTTACCTGGTTCTATCCTTAATCACCGTAATCTTGTTAGTGTAACCATCATGCATAGATTTGCGATCAAATTGCCAAGGTCTTCCTAACAAGATATGACTAACTTCCATAGGTATAACATCACATAAGATATCATTATGATAATTTCCGATCTTAAAGTTAATCAAGCATTGCTTATTCGCCTTAATCTCACCACTACCATTTAACCAAATAAGTTTATAAGGTGATGGATGAGCAGATGCAGGTAAAGACAATTATTTAACTAGCATATTCGAAACAATATTAGCATATGAATCACCATCAATGATCAATAAAAAATTCTTACCCTTCGCAAGGCAACGAGTATGAAAAATATTCATCATTCGTACCTGAGTTTCAGCCACTTTAGAGTTTAAGGCTCTCAATGTCACGAAATTATCTTGTGTTTCCGGACCTTGCTCACCATGATCATATATGATGATTTCTTCATATATATGTTCATCATAAATTCCTCAAGAGGAGACAAATAAGCTTATTCATCTTCTTCTTCACCTTCCTCAATGGTTGCTAACACTCTAGCATGAGGACAGTTACTGCGAATATGCCCTCTTTCTTTACAATGAAAGCAAGTATGAGTGTTAACTGAAGTCGAAATATGATGAAGAGACAGGAGACTTACATGAATTTCTTGATGACTCTTGGCTAGAAACTTGAGAGGATGATCTCCGATCAGTGGTGTTGAACGTTGGGTTTAAGTACACCTGACCCGAACCTTGGCCACCCATAGAGGTGCCGCTTCCTCAACCAAAACTTGAGTTTCCGGAGTCAAACACTGAACGTTGACTTGGAAAACTGACTTGTTGCTTCCTTGGCCGTGAAGTACCCTCAACTAGCCTTGCTTTCATGAGTAAATCATCCATATAAATGTGGTGTTGAATTCTGACTGGCGTTTGAAGGTTCTCCTGCAGTCCTTCAATGAATCGATATTTAATGAAAGCGTCGTCTTCTCTCATTCCAAATCTTCTCATGGTCAACTCAAAATCTAGCCAGTACTCATTAACAGTTCGAGTCCCTTGCTTCATGTTGGCTAAGTAAGAGTGTTGCTCCATCAAATAAGTATGTGGAACATGATAAGTGTCAAGCTCGGTCTTCAATCTCTCCTGGTGGAGATATGTTTCTTCCCGACAAGCTGTCTCTTTTCCTTCATATTCTTCCACCACTCGGCCGCATAACATGTGAAGGAATATTGTGCCACTTTTACTTTCTCCTTCTCCCGAGAGTTGTTGAGATCAAACAGATTCTCAATTTGTCACTCCCAATCAAGGTATCTCACCGGATTGTGTTGACCGTCAAACCGAGGGATCTCATATTTCAAACCCTTGATTTATCTTGCCAAGTCCAATCTATCGTGTGATATCCTTTGGGAATAATAATGTTTTCCATGGCGGTGCCTTCTTGAAGATCCTCTTTTTGATCGCTTTCCGATTGATTTGAATCGTCATCAGAACTACCGTAACCCTGAAATATGCATACATAACCTTAAGGATATCCTCACTTAGCCTTATATTGAGGAATAGGAGGTTCCATGGTATCAATTTTCCTCGCTAATCTTTGTATCTCACTCATCATGGCGTTCATCATAGCAGTAAATCAATCGAGATCAAGAGGTTCATTTGGTTTGAACCTGTGGCATTCCAAACTATCTTGTGCCTCATTTCTTGCTTTCTCAGCATGTATAATGTTGGACATGTTAGTCAGAGGAAAATTATTGGGATCTCTCACAAAAGGTGGGACGAAAGAGTTTTCGTCCGCCATCTTCGCTAAGCTGCTAAGAAAATAAACGGTTACTAAGAAAAATCGTACTCCCTTCCCTTTGTTTGGTAAGTTCACCCACTAAGTGTACAATACTCACTACTCACAAGGCGAAGGCTATTATGATGGCAATTCGAGCAAATAACCGCAATTCAAAGCAATTTCAGGAGTAAAGTACAGCAAAAATTATTTCGCAATAAAAAATATACAAACTCAAAATCAGGCTCTACAATCTGGAATTAAAAATTCTAAAAATAATAAGGAACAAAACTCAATTTGAATGGCATGAATCGGAGCTGTAACGAAGAAGTTATGATCAAAATAAGAATGCTTTATATAGGCCTCAAGAAAATTCCGAGAATTAAAGAAACTTTTCCGAAACCAAAAAGGATTAAGATTTTAACCCCAAATTCTTCTTGAATTCAAAAATACCTGAATTCTTGCTTCCCAAGATGTGATTTTCTGCTCCAAACCACTCCCTATGTATAAAGAAACCCACTTTTCTGATTTCTACTAAGATTTTGTTTTGCTTTTCCTTTTTCAAACCGGATTTCCCTTTTCTTTTCTCTCTCTTTTTTTATTCTATAAATCCAAATATTTCCATAAATAAATCACAAAAAATCATATTCTTATTTTTTTAAAAAAATCACCCGTGCAACTTTCCAGATTTTCAAAAATTGCAAAACAGCCCCCAAACTTTCTGAAAATTACAAAAGGCCCCAATTCCGATCTGAAATCCCAAAATTCCGATTTCAATTTCCCAAAATCTGATCCTCTTTGTTTTTTATTTTTGAAAAGTTTTTGGAACAAGTAAAGCCTATATAAAACTTGGAATAAGAAACTGCATAATTTCCTCTTGATTCAAATGAACTTTGAGATATTCAAGTTCGTAAGGATCAAGAATAAGAAACTATAACTGGAAAGACTGTATTTTTTTATGAATAAGGTGTAATCAAGAATTAAACAACAATTCAAGATTACGGAATCAAAGAATGATAAAGAAAACAAATAGGATTACGATAATGCAATAATTCTTCAGAAGAGTGGACGAAAAATATTGCAAGCATGTAAACTCTATAAGCTACCTAAAAACTATGAAACTGGCTGGGAGGTGAAGGTGGATAACACTTGTTAATGCTTAGACCCTTCGACGTCCTCCAGACTTGATTGATGAAGGTGAAACGGGATAGTAATACCGAAGTATTCTAACTCTCGGACCCTTCGACGTCCTTCGACTCAAGATTTGACCTTCCTGCTAAGAAAGATCAAATAAAAATAGTTAAAAATATGACACGAAAGAGTTTATAATTTTATGAATAAAATTTTGAAAATAAATAAATGCAGAAACTCAAAACCCCTGAAGATTTTTGGCCACTAGGATCTTTTGCTTTGCTTTGATACCAACTGACATGAATCGCCTTGCGAAAACTCTGGATTGCGGAATATTGGATCTTTGACCCAAGTAGGAATCTCGCCCAACCTACTTGGTTTGCACAAAATTCAAGCGTCTAGCCCGCAGGATGCACTCTATTTCGACTTGCCCTCTAAATAGACCGCAAGTTTAGATCACAAGGGTTCTTCGCTCACTAACTAGCCGTGCAGGATTAGCTCCCAAAGGATATTGAAACTTAATTAACCTACAGGATTAAGCAACAATGAAGACAATGAGTATAACTCAAAATTCTGAATATATGATTGATAAAAGTTGTCTAATTCTCGGTCAACCCTCTCTTTAAAGAAAGGTGAATTCCAACCAACTCAAACCCTAAACAAAATTGGAATCTGAATCAATTTATGACAGTTTTAAAACGCTAAAACTATATCTAACTAAACTTCTAAAAATACTATAACTCGGTAGACCATGTCTTAGAATTATACTAGAAAATAGTACCTTATCTAATCTTAAAAAATTAATTCTAATAAGAATAAAAGGCAATTTTCGAAAACCCTAATGGACTGATTTTCAAAAATATTAACTCTTCAAAAGTCCACATGGCCGAGTTATTGGACTGAAATAAAATAATGTTACAATGATCACACTACCTCATTAAAAAACCTAGTGGGAAAATGAGTATAGTGTTCTTCACGACGTCTTCAGTTAATCGACAAACTTGAATAATAAATCCAAGCCCTAACTGACTTTTTCTTGATTTATTCATCATGAAGTTGATCAATCAAAGCATTCAATTCCGCATCCCTAAACTTCATTCTTGACGTTGTCATTGGTCTGTCACTTAGAGGATCCTGAACATAACCCTAGAATGTTTGATCAAAACGTGGAAGGTCTTCGTTTATGGTGGTAGTCATCTTGGGATCTCCATCAGGACCGGTATTGACTAGAATACCTACCTGCAGAGTTTTTGGTATACTAGCATAACCATCTTGATTTCTGATACGAGCTCTTAATTGAACATATTGGGCGTGGTTCACGAGTATGGATTTCTGGATCGTGATAGTGTTTAGGCATTTTTGAAAGGTTTATGCCCTGACGCTAGTCATTGTGTCCATATGGAAACTTGCACTATAAGAAACATGACTTATTACTTCACCCCTTTAAGCATTGTTTTTTGGTTAAGGGAAAATGATTGAGGTAAAAAGTTCTTTTGCCTGGTTCTTTTTTCCGAAGTAAATAATATTTTTACCTCATTTTTAAAAAACCAAGGTAAAAGTATGACATGACCGATGTCACAAGCCTCTCTCATTTACCAACGTCGGTTGTTTCTGTGACCGACGTCGCATGACCCAGTCGGAGACAAGAATAACCGATGTTGCATTCCTTTCTCACTTATCGATGTGGTTGACCGACGTCGCATGACCCTCTCGCAGACAAGAATGACCGACGTCACATGCCTTTCTCACTTACCGACCGGTTGATAGGCGTCGCACGTCTTTCTCGACGTCGGATGTCTTTGGGACCGACTTCGCACATCCCTCTCACAGACATGAGTCATATTCTTACGTAGGCCCATTTTCCTAAATAGCAATATTTTATGCCTTCCACATTTTCAAATATTATTTATGAAATGTAAAATTAATATTAAATATTATAAATTAAACTTATATATTCGCAAATTCACATTCACCCATTGTAGTATATTATTAATAATATTATTTTATTTATTAGTATATGAATAACTAAATAACACTCGGTGTATGCACGAATTAAAATAAGTGAATGTATATATTTATATGTTAATAATATAATTTATTTTGAAACAAGACTAAAATTAAATTTTGTTAAAAATTTTATGCTACTCCATTTCTTTTGAAATTTTAAAAACTTTTACAACTATACTTTTAATTATGTATTTATGTCAATATTTTCAAATGAAAAAAATCAAACGTAGAGTTTGATTAATATATGATCGAAATCTAATATCAATAAATAAACTTAATTTTTTTAATGAAATGGTCATAACTTAATTAATTAACGGCCAATCCTTACTTGACTTTTCATACTTAAAAACTAATGAAAATGTTTGACCTTGAGGAATCAACGATCAACCCTTACTTGACTTTCCATACATAAACACTAATGAAAAGGTTAAAACTTAACTGATAAACGGTCAACCCTTAATTGACTTTCCATACATTAACACTAATGAAATGGTTATAACTTAACTAATCAACGGTCAGCCCTTACTCGACTTTCCATACATAAACACTAAGGAAAAGTTTAGAACTTAACTAATAAATGGTCAACGCTTAATTGACTTTCCATACATGAACACTAATCAAATGGTTATAACTTAACTAATCAACGGTCAACCATACTTGACTTTACATACATAAACACTAATGAAAAGGTTATAATTTAACAAATAATCGGTCAACCCTTAATTGTCTTTCCATACGTAAACACTAATGAAATGGTTAGAAGTTAACTAATCAATAGTCACAACTTATTTGACTTTCCATACATAAACAATAATGAAAAGGTTATAACTTAACTGATAAATGGTCAACCCTTACTTAACATTACATACATAAACATTAATGAAATGGTTATAACGTAACCAATCAAAGTTCAACCCTTACTCGACTTTCCATACATAAACACTAAAGAAAAGGTTATACCATCAGGAATCAACGGACTTTCCATACATAAATACTAATCATTACTTGACTTTCCATATATAAACATACAATGAAAATGTTTGGTTGGTCAACCATTACTTGAGTTTCAGTATATAAACACTGATGAGAAGGTTTGATTTCAACTAATAGACGGCTGCGTCTTTATTTTAGGACAAATTAAAATTTTCTTCGTACATTCCATTTCGTCTTAGTGAATAATATTACCATATCTTCCTCTTCTATAGTAAATATATATCATTAACTTTTGTTAAATTTATTAAATTTCAACTACTACAAGTAGACAAAATTTATTCCTTATTATTTTAGTTAAACAAATCTGAATAAAAAAATGTAACATTATTGTTATTACATATTATTACATGAAAAATATTTTAAAAATTATCGCAAATAGTAGTAGCCATATAAACTTTTTTTTGTAATTTTATTATAACAATAATAATATTTATAAAATTCATATCCACAAAATTAATATTAAAATAGGTCCATATTAAATTCCTCCAATATACAAGTTGTTGTATTCAAAATTTTCTTCATCATTAAAAAAATACTTTAATATTCACATTAATACCTTTATTTCTATTCATAAAATAACTAACAAATGAGCCCAAAAAACCTAAGCCCTAAGCGCAAACACTATTAACCTAAATCTTAGTATATATAGTAGAAGCCTTCTCCTTGAACACAACTCAAATATCTCGCACATTTAACTCTCACCTTCTCCTTCTCCTTCTCCTTCCTTCTTCTTTCTTCTCCGCCGACGACCAGTCTTCTTCGCCATTCCATCTGGCCTCCTACAGTTTCCAAATTCCGGCATCCTACGGCATTCCAAATCCGACCTTCTCCGGTTTCTTCTCCAGCCGTGACACCCTCGTTGCTCTTCTCCGACCATTCCAGATCCGCCCTTTTCCAACTTTCTCCGGCGTTTTCTTCGGCCGCACCACTAGCATCTCCGGCATCTTCTCCGGCTCTCTGCTCAGCCTGGCAAAACTGTTCCAAAACAATATGTTTGTAGAATCTCTTTTGTATAACAAACCTCTCTATTTTGTATAATATGTTTTTGTAGAAATCTCTCTATTTTGCTTTGTAGAAATCTCTATATAAGATAAATATATGTTTTGTATAGTAAATTTCTACTCGGTTCTCTAGGTTTCGCTGTTTTCTGTGAACTACCTAAAGTAGAATCAATGTCCATTCTACTTTCGGTTGTTTTTTTAAATCCAGAAATGCTGGTACCTATAGTTTTTACCGCGGTTCTGTGCGAAGTTGCACCACTATCGCTCCAAAAAAATTTTACTACAGTTTTAGAAATTTGGTGCGTCATCGCACCCACTTCAGTTGGTTTCACTTTTTACCTCGGCTATTTTCTGAAAAAACTGAGGTAAAAATATACTTTTTACTAAACCTACATTTACTTCAATATTTTGGGAGCTGAAAACCGAGGTAAAAACTCTGTTACGTAGAAGCGAGGTAAAAGGTGTTGTTTCTTATTGGGTTGACTGCATTTTGGCATATCTCACCTGATCCTTTTACTATGTGCTCGGAATTATGTGACATTTTCTTTATGTGATCACTAAATTTAACTTGGTAAATATTGGCAATGAAACCTCACTAGGAAAGGTACTTACCCTAGTTTAATCAATCCTCACATGTGTAGCTGAACAGTTAGAGTGAAGTGAAATGATGTCTTTACTTCTTTTGAGGAAGGATCCTAAACAGACCTTTAGAATCTTTTGGTTAGGTTGTATTAAATTTATGTAAAACTAGATAATACCCATGCTGATGCAGAGATTTATGAACGAAAATGATTAATAAAACATAATTTATAATATTAATAATTAATAAAGTTTTATTATATTTATATGAGAATTATACACGATTCAATATTCAGAATAAATTTATAAATTTATTAATATTATAATTTTATTTTTTTATTTTTAAAAAAATTAACTCAACCTTTGTTGATATTTAAGTTTTTCATAAAGGAATTTTTTTGGCAATATACTGGCATTCCAATTTATTACTGAAAAACAAAATTAGTTTAAATAAATTGATTATATGTTGAGAGAATACATTTGTTTTTCAATGAATAAAATGGAATAAGGAGTATTAAACGTTTCAGAATAAGCAAAAGTGGAGAGAGAACAATGGAAGGATTAAAGAATAGGAGAGATGTAGCAATTTTCAAAGCAATGATGAAATGATTAATTGATTTGTAAATTTTGAGGGTGCCACTTGTCAAAAATTTGTTCGAGCTGATGTGGCTAAGTGTGGGGGTTACATTTAGCCAAGGATTTGCTCTTTTAGTATATGGTATATTTATTAACGTAAAACTACAGTTTAATACTTGTATTAAGACTTTCACTGCAGTGGTAAGTTAGATTTTGGATTTTCCAAATTTGCTTCCGCATAAATTGTATTTGTTCGTTAATGAATTTAAGTAATCCGACCCATTGGATTCTTGGTAACACGGCCGAACTGATACTTGCGTTTAGCAGGTAGGTCGTGGATTTGGGGTGTTACAATATATAGTAATCCAACCCATTTGATTCTTGGTAACACGCCCACGTCCTAACTGATACTTGCGTTTAGCATGTAGGTCATGGATCTAGGTTGTTCCAATATATAAATATATATATATATATATATATATATGTGTGTGTGTATATGTATATATAGGTATATACATATAGCTCAAGTCCGATTTGTACCTTTGAAAAAATTAAATATTTTCAAGTGAGTGAATAATATATTCAACTATTAATATAATTATATAATAGATGTTTCAACTTTAGAGGGAGTTGCAAATTTCTCATAAAAATGGAAGCTTTGGACCAAAACTTTTATATTAATGATCAAAGAGTAATGAAATTCTCAATAAAAATTCATAGTGAAACATCATAGTGAATAATGTACCATTAACGAAACGACCAAATCTCTACACATTCCGAGAAAAGTGTAACTAACAACTTAGCACAAATATCTGCAAAAAAATTTAAGCTCGTAATTCCACAATATTTGCACAAATTTCTAATAAATGATCAAGGCCTATTTTCTTTTATATAGTATCCCTAAATGGTTAAGCTAGCTTTACATATGAATTATTAGCTATTCAATTCATTTTACATGAAATGTTTTGAACATATATTTCGAAGTAAAATTTATAAGAATTAGTTTGTGAGGGACACATGAGAAAAAATCAACGATGATGAAAATATTAAAATCTATCAATGGCTTGAAAAAAAACCCTTGAAAGTTAAGTACGGAAATTGAGAAAGGGAAGAAAATAATGTGTACTTTTCTAAATTTGGTACGAGCCAATGATGCTACATCAACGACAACCACCGGCGAGACATTTTGTGACATTTCTTTTGTGAACATTATACTCTGAAAACGCTCTCTAAAAATGCTCTCTGAAATATATCCGTTACCCGCTCTAACGGTTCTTTTCTTCGCCGGAATCACATGGCGACGCCCCCTATGGGCGGCCGTCCGCCACCGGGACAAGCCAATCCACCTACTTACTCCTCAGTTCTTCAATCCATTCCAAGCGCCCGCCCAAATAATTCGTCCATCCCAAATTCAATCCCAACTCCGACGACCTCATTTGAGGATGAAAAGGCATGCCTCTTCTCAGATGATGACATCGGCAAACTGGCGGGACCATTGAAGCTATCATTGATCGGAAAATTCCAATCCTGTATGCCTGGGAAACGGATACAAACTGCTGCAAGTGGAAGACTCAGTGGTGATAGGATCAAGCAACCAATCAAAATCACAGGACTCAACTGAGCAGAACTCACAACAAACACATTCCACTATGGATGAT